>JAJONR010008933.1:0-41568 GCA_029582245.1 Solanum etuberosum
CCCCCCCCCCCCCCCAAAAAAAAAAAACAAGGCCAGTCAAAAACCGGTGGGAGTTAAAAGAGAGTAATATATATATGTGTATATATATCAACTACGCCAAAACACCAAATTAGTTGGGGTTGGATATATGAACCTCTCTATCCATTCCTCTCTATGTGGATCCATTTCATTCTAATGTAGGCATCTTCACTTCCACTATGAGAACTGTTTCAAACCATAATCTATAATTAGCTGTGGCAGCCATTACCTCGATTTTCTAAAAAAAGAACTTCAAGCACGGGCTAAGATATCACCTAGTATTTTTTCCTCCCCTGGGATTTGCACATGATACCTCATGGTTCTCAATCTAATTCACTGACCACTAGGCCACAATTTATAAGGAATTGAAGTGAAACCATAATATAACATGTCATGTAGAGGATTTATGAAGCTGAGAAGTCGCACTGCTGAAATTTGACAGGGAGAAGCTACAAACAAACAAAAGTATTCATGGTTAAGGATGTAGTGTTCAGATGGACAACTTGAGAAGTTTGACTAGCTCGTTGAGACAACTTCTAGTGAATTTTTTTACCTTTAAGGCAGTTACTGCTCTCATAGTAAATATTTCCAACTTGGTGTCCTTCAGAATTTGAAGGAACAAAATTTTGAATATCTCCACTATAAGTCTATAACAATAACAACTTAGCACAATTCCAAACAAGTTGAGTTCATCTATATGGATCCTCACTAATCATGTCCTTCATTAGTGCTCAACTTAGGCCAGTATTATACAAAATGAAATCAGAAAGAAAAAGTGCTAAAATTTCTCTATATTTTCTACTGGCATATCAATCTTTAAGAAGAGTAAAAGACTCCACGAGAGCATAGGACCTAAAATAGATGTACTAACATGAGTAAACATATTTCCAACTAATTGGTATCGCCAATATAGATCTTCTTCTTCTACTGTGTCCTACTTTTCACTAAACCTACATAGATTCGAAGAGATTATAGATCTCACAATTAGTCTATTTGAACTTATTACTCATAAGTTGTGCTCCTAGTTATCTGCGCATTCAGGTAGGAAAATAAATAGTTACTCTTCATCAATATCCTAATTCCTAATGGACTTGATTAAACGTGAAAAGAGAGTACCAAATACTGGTAGCATGGCACGTCTAGTTTCCCTGCTACTTGAGCATTAAATTTCATATTTAATCCATAGAAAAGACATTACTTCTGAAAGCAACTGTACTATACCAACACTTACCACAGCTTTACTAATTCCTATGTGTTGAACCAGAATCATAATAAATTCAGGCCCTACCTCATTGAGTGTGTTAAATCAGCGGTCACAAGTTCTCCTAAGAGTCTGTTGTTAGTTTAGATTTTCCTTATTGTGGTACTTTACCTAAGTCTTCATCTTCATATGTTAATGTGAACCTGTATTGATTCATGTGCACCAAATCATCAAGTTCTTAAAAGGTCAAAATCAGTTGCAGTACTAAGAATAACCTTTTGAATGTAGGTCACACTAACACCAAATATTTTGCAAAACTAAATGAGTATCCTAATCTATGCTATCTTAGTATTTTCTTTGGAATAAAAAAAGTTGGCATCCACTCACTAATCCAGGTAATATAGCCAGCTATGTTTTAGTATCCCGATAGCTAAAGCTACTAACTGAGTTCTTCTTATAAATTTCTTTTCCCTTTGGCATTTAAAAAACACTTAGATACTCAGCTATCATAAATGTGCCTCAATGTCTTGTCATGGCTATAATGCCTAGAGACTTGGTAACATAAGCTGGCTTGATCTGCTGATAGCCTAGTATTAGAAGATTGCAACAAGGTCTTGAACCAATCATCCAAAAATGTGGAAAATTTGCCAATGTAAACCTAGTTAGATAAAAGAACTAAAACTGAAACATCTCTTCTCACACAGATGTACTTAGCTAAAGGTTATTGCTTCACTCCCCAATAGATTTACAATATAATTCATCCTTCTTGAACTCTGAATTTACTTATTCATTGTATCGTCTTATTATATGGTGAGACATCGTTTTCCCTCATTACCAAAGGAAACATATACAATGGAAAAGATAACAATTTTTTCCAAGTGAACTCACCTGCATATGTTCGCACAGTGTTAACTCTGGCAACCTCCTTAGCCAATGCCGGTAGCTCCTCTCCCAGTACCTTCCCTGATCCTCCATCTAGCAAACAAAGGATGTATATTTATAAGTAATTACACATAAGGAAATCAATAAAGAAAAAATTGGCAAGTGAAAAAAATAAAAAATTGTACCTGGTGAAGAAGAGCAAGAAGCTGACTGAAGATCTCCTAATTTGGCATCTATATCGCGAAGAAGAGCACCAGTTCGATCCGAATGCGAAGCGTGGTTGATCAGATAGCTCCGGAGCTGTGTATTGAGATCCAAAAGGCTTTGATCAAGGGCATGACACTGAGTTCGGAGCTCAGAAAGAAGAGCCGGAGCCTGTTCAAGGTCTTCTTTTTCGTTAAGCTTAGCGTTGAGAAAAGAAACGACCGAAACGGACAGAGATGATGGCGGAGGCAGAGTTCGAATTATCCGGTCCATCGTCAACTTGCAATGCAAATTGCAGTTAATGACTTTGAAACTTGAAATTCATTGAATTGAAATGTGCAACAGATCACAGAAAGCCAAGTAGGTCAAAATTCTGCTAATTTTCGCAACAGCTTACAGGAGTTTTGGCTCGATTAACAGCCGGAAAACGAAATGAACAAGAAGTTGAAGTCAACTGGAACACAACACAACGGGGCAAGAATATGCCTTGCTGATTATTCCGGCACCTTAGTCGTCGGAGATTACAGAAGAGCGGCGAGAATGTCCCTCTTTTCTTTTTCTGGCTTTTGCCCAAGCGAAAATAACGATTTGGGTCCCTGAATTATTGTGTTACTCTAGTTTAGTACTTGTACTGTTCAGCTAATCACATATAACTTTTGATTAAACTAAATGTGCAATTTTAGTCCATCAAACTAATAGAAGAAAAATACTTGAAACAAAAAAAATAAGAAAATGTGATAATTTAACTTCCGCTATATAAGATATATTTTCTTGTATAAATAAAAAAATTCCTTCTACTATTTATAAATAATTAGTTAAATGTTTAACTTCTGCTAATTTTAGAGACTAAAATTATATATTTAATTTAATTAAAAGTTAAATGTGCTTAGCAACTAATACAAGGATCAATACCAGAATAATGCAGATCATTCAGGTACCAAAATTGTTATGCTCCCTTGCAGAATAAACCTTAATTTGGATGCCTAAATGGGCTTTTAACACAAGGGCAACTTTACCATTATATATAGAGATAAGTGTTAAAAACACATTGAAACTATTCTTTTTTTTCCATGTGGAATCTTGAATTATTCTCTCTCGTTTGAATGTGGTATAAAATTTTACCAAGATTTCAATATAAAATTATTCTCTAATCCCTCTGTACTATATACAAAATTTAAGAAATTAAGAAAGAGTATTCAATCTTAAACTAAAAATATGTGTAATATATCAAAATGTTTTTTAAATATTATAATCTTAAACACGTCAATAAAATATTGAGATTGAAGAGTTATCAAATATTTAAAAAATGATTCATTTCAAAACATACTAAAAGTGAAAGTAAGATAATTAAATTGAGAAATGTTAAAAGTATTATCAAAAAATAAAAATGCAACCAAACAAATAAAGTAGTCTTTTTTAATTTCTCATAGTATATCAATATAAGCTATGTGATATTATGTGTTCTTGCTGTATGACGGATAATGTTCTTACTTAGTTTTTGTAGCTTTCACATTGCTTAGTTATTTTATAAAACATAATTAATGGATCGGATGTATAGAAGAACGTTGGCAGGAGAGCTTATACTGAATATGTTATTATTCGTAACATCGAACTATTTGAAAGTCACCCTTACCTCACATATCACTTGTATTTTATTTCTTTTCTGTTATTGTAGGGCTGGTTTCTGAAAACTTTTTCAATTTCACTGTTGGAACTGACTGCACAAAGATTTCAACCTTTCCCTGCTTGGAAAAATGTTAAAATGTGTAGGGACACTTGTTTTAGGGGACACCCAAAATTAAAGGTACTCTAAAATACAAAATGGGATCTCTGCTAGTTAACAGAATGGTACTTGGAACGACAAAACCTGTATCCAGCATGCTTCACTGTCTTCACTATTATAGAGGGGACGTGAATTTGCAGAGGTTGTTTTTTTACAAAAAATAAACATGATTCGAGTTATTCCGACCTCATCACTTCAATTCAAGGGCACAACTGAGCAGGGCTCGGTCACAGCTTCTCACTCACTTAGCCAACTGCCAGACAGATGCAAATCAGCTCCTTATATAGAATATAGACCGACAACATTCAATGAAGCAGCCAGTACGGTAGATAAAGAAAAAAAACACCAAAAACAAGAACACATTACAAAGCGTCTACAAACACTTGTTTAAACCTTCTTAAACTCCGTTAGAATCCCGGGGCGGGGCAAATTAACTTGACTAATTCCACAACATATGTGTCATCTCCCTCATCCCACCATCGCAAGCGTCAGATAACTTTGTCCACAAAAAATACATGATAGACAACCTCTACCATAAAGCAGGATTAGAAATCAAAGGTGCATGTGACATTATAGCATATAAATGCCCATTAACAACAGCCCTAACACCATTCGCGGGGACACCATTCTGAGACAGAAGTGACGAACCACTGTGGCATTTTATGAGCAGCATAATACAAGGCAAACAATAAGAATACATGATAGACATATCTACCAAAAAACATTATATTGCATGCATAAAATGCTAGAAAGGAGGAAATATAATACATAAGCTCAAACTGAACAGCTTCACGGAAGAACGAAAAACTGAAAATATAAATTAAATTCAAATTATCAATTTACAACACTGATTCAATTCTGTTTTCAGTCATATTTTTCAAATCTTCATGGCAAACTAGAACCTTACCTCTGCTTCAACTTATTGCTGTATGTCACCTCTACACATTATGAATTTTCCGCGTTAACCAATTGACAATGATACAATTTGCCAGCCAAAAGATCAAAAAGTAAACAAGTGAGTTGGAGAATCTATATGAAGAGAGGAGATCATACAGATTTTGGTACTCCTATCCAAAATAAGACACCTCAGCAACCCATCACTGCACAATTATAGACAAAACTTCCTGAATGTTTTCTCCCCAACAAATTCCAATTTGGTGCACCTTCTGTAGGTTCCCAAGAATTAATCTCAATGAATCGCCCATTTAACGCCCTAGGTCCTCCAATAACTATGAGCTGATCTCCACATGCCCTAAATGCTAGCCCCCAACCATTCATAGAGGTCGCCTGTTCCGGCAATCTTCCTATAGTAATCCATAAGTTTCTTCGCTTATCATATTTCCAAACTTCATTTTCAGCATAATAAGCAGCATATAACTCATTCTTCACAACTGCTAAGAGTGGAGGTGCCTTAGCTATTGCAGGAGCATCATTAGCTCCAGCTCCTCTGTTACGTGCTGGGAACATATCAGGTACCTCGGTCCAAGACCTTGCTTTGAAATCATACACTTCACCACAAGTAAGTACATTTGAATTGCCAACACCAACCCCACCAATTATATGGAACTTCCCATCCAAGAATACTCCAGAACACAATTTTCTCGGTTTATTCATGCTTGGCAGAGTCTCCCATGTTCCTGTTTCTGAATTATAAAGCTCAGCAGAGCTTAGGATATTGCCCCTTGAGTCACAACCGCCTGCTACAATTGCAATTTCCCCGAGGCTTCCAGAGCCAAAGAGGCACCTAGGTGTGTTTGTCTTCATCCCCGATGACCATGAGTTGGTCAGGATGCTGTATTTGTAGATGACATGGGACTCTATTTCCTTTCCAAAGACAAGAAGTTCAGTACCAACTGCCAGTGATTCCTTGTCAGAACACATGAAGCATTCATTTGATGTCATCGCTGGCAAATGCATCCACCTAGAGCGAATGGGATCAAAGGCCTCCCACTCAAGGAGGTTGCAAGAGAAATAAACCCAATGTTCTACAATACCCATCTGTCTCCTCAGCCTATACAGTTCTCCACTCTGAATTAAAGACCTAAAGCTCTGGTTCAATGAAGCAATTGACCCATAATCTGACCTCGAGCAATGAAGCAGGCAATTTACTGAAAGGTCTCGCCCAATTTGGTGGATTAAAGAGCTTGAATCAGAGTGAGTGTCACTATCATGCTGCTTATCTGAGTGTTCTTCTTGACAGAGCGAAAGATCGTGCACCTGCACGGCTTCCTCCTTCTCTTGGGCATCAAGCAGCTTGGATGACTTTCTCAAACCAATGTCTGCTACATCCTCCAAACGACGCTTTCCCTTTGAGTGTTCAATAACTTGGAAAGCATAGTATATCCATTTGCTCGCTTGCTCGCACGCACAAGGCAAGTCCCTTGAAACATGATATGATTCCTCCAACATGACGCTTGATATGCACAGGGGTCGGACAATCACACCTAACCTGCAAAACCAAAGCCAAAGATAATGTCCTTAAAAAATTATGCCAAATAATCAGATCAGAATTTAAATTTTGTAGATATTCCAGTAAGAATACTGAATACCACATCTACAAGCACAACATCTTTCAATAGAGTGCAAACATCAACTGACTGAACAGTAAGCTTTGTTATCTCCAAACACTAGACAAAGCAAGCATATAGTATTCCTACAGATATATAATAAGTGATCAACATAAAAACATGGAAGTCAAATCAAAAGATTTATGGTCCTTCAAACAAAGAAAAATAGGTGAAAGTCGATTCAAAATTGTTCACAAAAACAATTATTAATGAGCTAAGACATCACTATTGGAGTTCCTGGTCATTTAAAATCTAGTATAACTGAAAGCCATAACACTACAAAATGCAAGGGCAGAGAAACAGCAGGTTTTACTCCTTTAGGACATCTAATTAGGGAATTCTGTGGGAAGAGAAAAGGGTAAAAGGATTACCACCATGGATGAGTTTGGATTCATTTAGAAAGAAAGACAAAAAACATAACCACCTTTCATGAGTTTTCTTATTGTGTAAACACTTGTAACCGCTACAAACAGTTTTCAATGGGAAATTTTTCCAAACATGTGATGCAGGATGCTTCCATGGGAAGCTTTTCCCTACTTTGGCAAATATATTCCACACCAAATAAACTTCCTCCTCCCCATTTGCCTATTTTTTTCTCAATGTAACTACTTTCTTGCATTGGATTATCAACAGATTGAATTCAGGCAACATATACCCTCCATGACTCAGAGCTATTTAACTCAACAATTCACAATGCAGGCATATAACACAGAAAAGATGATGTATTTATCAACATAAAGTTTTAAATTAAGACATTCTCTGGTTAAAACACTTCCCCGTTTCACAGTTTGTGGAAGTATTTGAAAGTTCTCACAACTTGAAACATCCGACTAAATGATAAAACTTCATTTGATTTTCTTACAAGCAAATTATTCAAGCCAAATTATCAGCCGCCTGCGGGTTCCAATCAATTTTTAAAAATTACAAGAAAGCAACAACTGTTAGAATAACAAATTCCTAAAAATAAATCCTTACTTTGAAAGTTGCGAACATTGATTAATAACCTGAGCACTTTTTCCCCTTCAATTTAGAATAAAAACTAGATTTTTGAATAAATTTAACTTGAAATCTCAAAGGAAGAAGGGTTTAAACTTTAAAAGTGGCATCAGCAGGGTAAGAAAATTCTCTCCTGTGTTATCTCATCTCTATAGATGATGAATTACTGGAGGCAAATTATCCTTATCCTGATAGATAAGGTTCCACAGTTATATCAGGGAAAAAAAACCATCTTACTCAATTGAAACTAAAAAGCAAATGATTCTATCTAGAAAGCAGCAAATAGACCTAATAGCAATCTCATGAAACGGGAAAAAAAATCAGGCGAATTTCTGGGTTTTCAAGCCTACCAACTTGCAGAATGCCCATCATAAAACTGGAAACTTGCAGAATCAACAAAACTTCATACAGATACAATAGCAAAAAATCAGAACCCAAAAAGTTCAACATAAAAAATATTTTAAAAAAGGAAGCAAAAAGATAAAGGAACTTACTGAGTTTTGCAAAAGGAAAAAAACAAAGTGGAGAGGAATGAATTAGTTAGAAACCCATGAAACTAATAAATGTAAAGCAGTAAACAGCATATGTATTTATCAAGTTTCAGTGGGCAAGTTTTGTTGGTAAGGACATTTTTGCTTTGAGGCCCCTTCCACTTCGAATCTCAGAAACAGACAGCTGTTCTCTTTCTCTCTCACTCACTCACTCACTCGCTCTTTTATTCTCAGGTCTCTCTCTCACTCACTCACTCACTCGCTCTTTTATTCTCAGGTCTCTCCGAGAGACAGAGAGAAATTGGAATTTGGAAAGGGAGATGAATAGATAATTGCTGGTTTCAGCCTGAGTCGATGTAGTTGTTTCTCTCTTAATCGATTTGAATTTTGTTATGAAAAAATTCTTAATAAGCAGTCTCTTGGATTTCAAATCCAAACCTAATAAAATCTTAATATGAATATTTGATATCGACTCTCGGATTTCAAATCCAAACCTAATAAAATCTTAATATGAATATTTGATATCGAGTAAAAAATAAAAAGTAATAATTACTGCCCTTTTGTTTTGTTTTTTTTTTTCCTGTTGGATTGATTAATAATAGCTGAAATCATTATAATAAAGAAAATAATTCGAAGACATTTAACGGAAAAAAGGTGGTGGTGGCGGTGGGTGGGACCAGAAACGGCGGGGCAAGAAAGTGACGGGATGTTTACTGGAGACGACAATGATAACGGCCGTTTGTGCACGTGTAAGTGTTGTTCGCACGCGTAACGCTCTTTACCTTTATTCCAGGGAACTTTTTTTCTTCTGTTTTTTTGTATAAGAGGGTGTTTCCCGTTTCTCTCCGTTATTTAGTGCTTTGTTTCCTTCTTCCTTCCTCCGTTTTAATTCATCCTATTTTGATTTAATAAGAAATTTAAAAAATATATTATATGTCTAAATTTTAAAATATATTAAACGTATTATACTATTTTTTTCATTTTGCATTGTTATGATATGCAAAATCAACACTAAAGAGTTGTTAAAAAAGAAAAGAAAAATAGTATTTTATAAATAAATTGAAATGAAGAAAGTAATTTTTTGTATATATATAATATGTTGAAATGGAAACAAACTACAACAGTTGGTTTCATAAGACATAAATATTAAATTAGAAAGAAGGGTAATAGTTGAATACAATGAATTTTGTAGTATTATAAAGTTTAGGAAAAATTTGCATTATGAGATGATTAGTAAATGATAGGGTCCAGATTGCACATGTTAGCTGACATTAAATTTTACAGATATGGGCATAAATTGTAACTTCAGTTCAAGTGCATGAAAAGAGTTGTACTACTATTTTTGGGTTATTTTTCCAAACATGGTAATGTCCTCATTTCTCTGAAATTAATAGTTGTTCCCCACTTTTTTCTATCTCTAATACTCTAAACTAACTCATCAACAAGGACCAGTTTTGATCTTAGCCACTACCCACTACCCACTACTAGTATTTTGTCGTCTTACCATTATAAGACACCGAAATTCTATCAACATGGGTTGGTGCAGTAGTAAGTTTTCGAAATCGAGCTTTGAGTGTATAATTATTCGATTTTTTACTAGTATATTTGGCTAAACTTGTTTTTGTTCAAAATTCGATTATTTATTTTTTCAAAAAATGCTTATTTTTAGAAAAAGTTAGGTGTTTGGTCAAATTTTTGGGAGAAAATAAGTATTGGGAAGAGTAGTAGAAACTATTTTTTATAAGCTAAATAAAATACTTTTTTTCTATTATAAGTTGAAAAGCACTTTGAGAAAAATATATTTCTATTTAGAAGCACTTATAAAAATAAAAATAAAAACTTGGTGAAACTCTAATTATTGCTTAAAAGTGTTTTTAAAATTTATTTATCAAATATTAAACTGTCTCTTACCAAAACTGCTTTTAAAAAAAATGTATTTTCTAAATAAGCTAATTTTAAAGTTTGTCCAAACAATTAATTATTTTTCTTGTGGTGTTTCAATAGTGGAATTATATATCATCTATGAATGAAAAGAATAAAAGCTTTGGTAACCCGTTTTAAAATTTTCCTAACATTTCTTGTGGGAAACAAATAATGGCTAGATCGCGGAAATAAAAGAATTCATCTATCTCATAAAAATTCTCAGAAAATTTAAATCGCAATCGCAAAAAATAATAATCGATTTCACTAGGAAAAACTCGTTAATCTCCTAAACTACTAGTGTACGGGCTATATGCATTGAATTTCTTCACTAGCCTGTATAGTGGCACGATTCATTTATATTTTTTATTAGCATCACTATTAAATAATGTCTTCGAAAAAAGTAATGTATATAGTACATCTTTTTAAGTGGAATCAAGAGATATTCTTTCAAGATAAAATGTTGTATTAAATAAATAAATAAACAATGTTCTTTTATTATCCTTAAAAGAAGAAATAAAGATTTTCAAGTTTTTAACGCCACTTAAAAATGTGCTTTCTCATGTGCTTTAGACTTTAAAGAGGTTATTAAGTACACTATCTTTGTGGTTATGCAAAAAAGCCAATCACTAATAACAATTCATTAGAAATCTTGCCAAAAGGTTGTCCTCATCTATGATATGTTAATCTGAGTGATTAAGCAAATGATTAAATCTGATTAGTTTAATTAATATAAAAATAGTTTCTTTATGGAGTATTACCAGTTTCTGACACTTCAGTCACTTAGCTAATTATTGTTATTTAATTTAATGAATGGTGTCAAATGCACATCTAAAAAGACGGATATACAGGCGATCAACTGGTTTGGAGGATGGTCATCTGTGATCTCTTCTCAATGCCATTTTAGTCGAGCTGTTACATAGGGTTTGTATAGTGCGTTTACATCTCTTGTGTAGTTTGCAGGTTATTACACAGTGGAGGTTACTCAATGTGTACAAAATACTCACCCGAAAATAGATACCGGCTAATCTGGAGTTTTCAAAAAAATAATCATATAACATCAATTTAATATTGAAAAGTTTTGGACTTTTATAAATAATTTTTTTACACAGTAATATAATAACTTTTATAATATTGTCGTCATTAAAAAAGAAATAGGAGATTATTTTTTCTATAGCTTTATATTTTTTTCTATATTGACTTTATTATATGTATGTTAATTGATTAAATTATATAAAAGTATTTATGTTTTTTAAAGTATGTTTCTCCTTTTGGTATGATTTAGCACCGTTCAAAATCAATTTACTTTCTTAACTTTCACATGATATCTCATTATTTCAATTCCAAATGCATTCAAGTATTAGAGCCTGTTTGGCCGAAACATTTATTTTGAGAAATAAAATATTTTTGTTGAAAAATTAAATGTTTCGCAAATCAGTAAAAGTGCTTTTAAATAAAAGCAAAAGCAGTTTTTTCTACTGTTGGGAAGAAGCTAAAAATTTCTTCTTTTTTTAAAAAAATAGAAACAAAAAATTATTTTTCTCAAGACTAAAATATCTTTTTCATATATACATATTTACCAATATATTTCTTATTAATTAATTAGCATATTTCATAAGTTTGGTTAAATTTTATTTAAGAATTTTATTTTTAGTATTTTATTTTACGTTTATTTGTAGAATTAGAAAAAAGGTAACAACAATATTTTTACAAGATTAGAAAAAAAGAAAAAGAAATAAAAATTAAAGATTTCATCCTCCCAAAAAGGTATAATATTGATTGAAAAATTAAACATGTAAATTTTATTTTATTTTTAAAAATAAAATTAATTAATTTTTTAAATAAATATTTAAAATAATTTCTCTCTATAAAATAATTTTAATATTAGAAGTACATTAATAGTTGTCTGTTTTTTGGTAATTTGACTTTTAAAAGCATTTTTTTTTAAAATTAGGCAAACACAATTTGCTTATGAAAAACACTTTTCAAATAAATTAATAAAACACAAATTATTATTTTTTTAAAAATACTTCTAAAAATAAGCTATTTTTAGAAGCAACCGCAGACAGGGTCTTAAATTAGCAACAATCTTACTCAAAACGTTGCACGAATTTAATGGTTTAATATCAAAGAAAGTTTGGGGGGAAATCCACTTTAGCTAACATGATGAGACTTATATGTGAGTATTTTCTGGCATAGTAGGTCCAGTTTAAGGGTGGGCAAAATCAAACCCAGCTTGTTTAATTCATTCAATTTGTTTAAGTTTGGATGGATTATTAACCCGCCTATTCATTAGCTCAACTTATTTCAATTTAACTCGTTCCAACTTATTAAAAATTAAATTGATATATAATTCGAATCGACTCATGAAAAATTGAAATATTTTAAACTTATTTTTCAATTTCAAATGTTGTATATAGGCAATAGCCATAATAAAGAAAAATATTATTTTGTTAAGTACTAAAATAGTTTGAAATAACAAATAAAACAATTAAGCTTGCTAAAAATTGGGTTGGATTGAGTCTTGACCCGTAATGTAACTCATTTTGACCCAATCAGTTTTGACCCAAACAAATTTGTGTTGGGTTGGATTGGTTGGGTCTTGACCCGATTGTTGTCTTAACCCATTATGATCTGTCCAAATTTAATTCAACCCGCCATCTTCTTAAAACACCCAATTTTGTACATACTCTATACTTATTTATATTAAAAGAAGACTCATTTTCACATTGAAAGATTGTGACTTTTCCAAAGAGTTGTGATTTTTTCAAAGAATTGTGATCTTTTCGAACGGTTGTTACTTTCTCAAAGAGTTGTGACTTTCCCAAGAATTGTGAATTTTTCAAAGAGTTGTGACTTTCTGAAGGGTTGTGACTTTTCTAATAAGACACAATAAACACT
The DNA here is from genome assembly GCA_029582245.1 of Solanum etuberosum. Lineage (NCBI taxonomy): Eukaryota > Viridiplantae > Streptophyta > Magnoliopsida > Solanales > Solanaceae > Solanum > Solanum etuberosum. Next base: position 12,964 of record JAJONR010008933.1, read on the forward strand.
TGTTTATACTATATAGAGGGGTTCTCTTACATTTTTAAACCACAAATTTTCTAAGTTTTCTATTATTCTTCTTCTTTTTCTTAAGACTCAATTTAATACATATTCTATAGTTCATACTATATATTTTTAAGCAACTTTATAGACCATTGGTCCGATTTACTGATTATCTCAAAGAAGCTGGATAAGTACCAATAACAAAAGTCTAAATCCAAATTCTACAAAATATTTCATACTATATTTATTTATATTATAAAAATATACTAAAAGTAGACACATTTTCAGATTGATTGTGACTTTTTCAAAGAGTTATAACTTTTTCGAAGGATTGTGACTTTTTCATATCGGCCAAACTTTACAACATTTTGGAGATGTGATTAATACAACAACATTTTGAATCCCAAAAAATAAATTATTACGTATTAGTATCTTATCAAGTTGTGGCGGAATTTATTCTCTTTGTTGTCTCTTCCTCGATTCTGATTCCATAAAAAATTCTTAAAAAAATTTCATAATAAAAAAACACAAAAGTAATTCAATACAAATATATAAAATATAAAATTTTACAGATCATTGAATATAATACTAACGTAAGTTGTTGGACAAAGTGATGACAAAAGGAAAAAAACTCACAAGAAGAAGTAGGTGCAAACAATAAAATTGTCATGGTTGTGATCATTTTTTTTTTAAGAATTGAGCAGTTGAGATAGATTTTCTCTTGAAATGTTGAATGGAGGACAAAACTACAAGGAAATTATAGTTTTGTTTCATTACTTTTTTGGTGAAGATCCAAAATAGATTTTCAAGGAATTGGTAAAGTTTCACAGAAATTATGAATGAAATTTGTCACGAAGAAAAAGATACAACAAATTTTATGATTTGCCTTGATTTTATAGATAGTTCTGAAGAGTCACAATCGAAGCAATATAATAGTCTGAAGGGACACAAGAGCTGAAGAAACAAGTTTAAAGGTAAAAATAAACAAGGGTAAAAAACTTGAAAGTACGAAGGTAAATATAAAAGTAAATTTAGAATTTTAAGGGTGACTCGTAAGCAGGACTCTCTATATTTTCAAATTCTCAACAGTACCACAAATTTGAGATTTTCACTATTCAATTTCGACCAACTCAAATATTTGTTCCAACACTTCAAAATGATATTCAAATTTCTAAGTATTCTATTGATATTCAAATTTCTAAGTATTCTATTCCAATATTGTTTTCTTACAAAGAGATTGCCCAAATCTAATTGTTAGAAATAAACTACCATACTAGAATTAGAAAAACTCAAAAACAAAACTATTTATAGGTTCAAACCAGATTAGAATATATAAATTTTCACGTTAAAACAATATTGATTTTTTAAAATAAAAATAAAACTATCTACATTTTATCAAAAATATTTTAAAATTTTGAATTAAACAATTGAAATCTTCCTATCAATAAATAATATTTTTACAACAATTAACATCTAAGGTAATATTTGCAAACACATGACTAATAACATCTTATCAACTAAAATTAATCCTAAGTTATAAAAATAACAATATCACTACGTGAATTTAATAAATCTAAACCTAAGAACAAATCAAATTAAAAAAAGAGTAGAAAAAGGAAAATAAGATTCAGGTTTACAACAAGATTGGAAAAGCAGAGAAATATAAAGTGGGGATCGAAATCCACATAGACAACAAATGTTCAATCAATGCTACAATTATATTAGATTAAAAAGTAAAGCACAATAGATCACTCATGGTGATATATTTTACTAATAATTTTTTGATGAACAATAATAATAATTTGGAATCTAATAATTTTAGTAATAATTCTCTCTTAAGGCGCTGATGAATAACAACAACAATTTAGAATCTAATAATTATTTTACGACTCCGATACATGTAATATCGACTTTTAATTAGTCTTTTTATCATGTTGGGTAAGCGATTGAAACTGAAATAGCCAAAATGAAAGGCACAATCGAAATCGAGAGAGACAACGGTGGAGGAACAAGTCACGAAAGACACAACCAAACAGATGGGCTCACAGAGGAGCAAGCACGGTTAACCGTTTCAATTTTGATATGTAATTGAAATAAATGAAAATAAATGATTAGTGGTGCATACTAATTTATATAACATATCTCTTTGGATGAATTTTCTTGATTGATTTACGACTTGATCACGAGAATTATCTAATTTTTGAAAGATCAATTTTTAAATCTTGAAATCTGCTTCAAATATATTTTTGGGTAATATAATCATACATTTGTTTTTAAATTTTAAAACTTGCCTCAAATTTTTATATTTTGTTTTTTTTTAAAAAAAAAAACTCCATTTGCTACTTTAGATTTGTTTCACACTTTTACTGGACTTTGTATAAATTTTCTCCAAATTTGTAAACCCCAACTAATATATGAGTTTGACCTTTCCTACATTGAATCCCAAATTCCCAATAATATTTGTTTGTAACTTATAATAACTAATGTATACACTAGCGCGATCCGAATTTAGTCGGAGCATCAATGTAAGCTTCGGACAAAAAAAAAAAAAAAGTGTATACACTATCCATGAAAATGCAAACAAATGTTCATAAACACCACTAATGACCCAAATTGCTCGACCATGCCTCAATGCTTGAAGCATTTCACCGCATCTCGAGCAACTTGTTACTATGATTGAGAGGAAAAGAGCCATGAAAGAAGTTCTTCCAACGTCATCAAGCTGCAGAAAGAAACAGATGGTAAGAAAAATGAGTTTTTTTGCAAGACCCTCGTAATAACACAAGTTCGGTAGGTGAGACCATGAAATGTTATTCTTTTATAGAGGTATTATTTAATTGATTAATTAATATTTATTAATTTAAAGAGTTTTTTGAGATTCAATGAAGATTAATTTTGATTACATCAAAATCATTATATCTTACTAATTTATGTATCATATTTATTTAATTCACATAAAAATAAATTTATTATACATAAAGTACAACGAATACGTCAAATCATTGTCTCGTACTAAATTATGTATCATATTTATTGAATTCACATGAAAAAAAATTAATTAAACATGAAGTACAATGTATGTATATGATTCATTGTAATATATTTTTTTTATTAAATGATCCATTGGAAAGATCAATGTTTTGGATGTTATCAATTTTGCAATGCCGGCTTGAATGACATATGTTCTTGCGCTTACCACTTCTTAAAACTTGTTTATTGAAAAAGGCGGAGTGAGGGAGGGGGGGGGGGAGACAATAGCAAATTATTTTTCAACATTGCAAAATTCGCTCGGGGGATGAAATCTCAGAGAATTTGAGTGAACCCACTTGTGAAAACGTTATTCATGAACTTGAGGTCATGACTAATGATCTCGGTTACCACAGTAAAATAGACGTCAATAACCTGTTGGATTACTTGGGTGAAAATGATACATGTTCAGAGGTCTAGAGCTTAGAAGAAATTGTGGATACCATCAGAAAAAAGATGTGCATATTTTTCTATGAAAAAATGTGTAATATATAATATTTGTAAAAAGTGCATATATAATAGGAGAAGTAAAAAGTGCCACGTGTCAGCACCACAATATTTTTTAATATTTTTACAATTAAAATTAATTATTTGTAATTATATTAAATAATAAAATACAATTCAAAAAACAAAACAGAAATTTGAAGCAGTTTTCAAAATAAAGCAGTTTTAAAAAAACTATATACGTGTATAGTTTAGAAAAAGTAGAAATATGTTTTCTTTTTACAAAAAAAAAAACTTAAACTGTAATATTAAAAAATAAAATATATATTTGTTTTAAGTGTTCATAGGTTACAACTTCAAGAGTTCTAATTTCTCTCTATTACTTCACAATTTAAAACGCCATTTTCCAAAACAAAAACAACATTATTTCATATGCAATCAAATTTACTAATCATCTAAGTAACATTCAGTATTTCAAGTTCTTCTTGATTTGTTTATTTTTTTCAATTTATTTATGTGTTATAGTGTATGTTGTTTGTATGTCAATGTCGACTAAAAAGTTTATCAGCCTAATAATTATAGATATCTATTGGTGTATTTCATGATTCATCTTCTATTTGATAGATCTATTGAAGAATCACCATGGCCTGTGAAGAAATACTCTCAATGATGCGTTAAGTATAGATTGGTATAAGTGAAAAGGAGAAAAACAATTATATTTCGAGTTCTTCTTGATCTGTTTATTTTTTCAATTTATTTATGCTTTATAGTGTATGTTGTTTGTATGTCAATGTCAATCAAAAGATTTATCAGCCTAATAATTATAGATATCTCTTGGTGGATTTCATGATTCGTCTTCTATTTGATAGATATGTTGAAGAATCTCCATGACATGTGAAGAAATGCTCTCAATGATGCGTGAAGTTTAGAATGGTATAAGTGAAAAGGAGAAAAATAATTTTATTACGGAAACAAAAATGGTAGTGTTTTTGTGGAATTGCTCACTACCTTTCCCTTTATTTGTGGAAGGTAGAAGAGCAAAACCAAAGAGGCTCAAATGCGAGCACCACTGAAAAATTATTTTTCCTTTTTTTTCTTTATTTGGGAGTTCAATAAATTTTCAAAATATTTTTATTAATTTAAGTATTCATGCTCAATTAGGTTCATATTTGAAATGCATTTTTTTTGCTGCCTTCACCGGCTAATTGACGTGAAAATTTTGTGATGGCTATCTTCTTAGTTTTAACAAATGCTTAACTTTAGTTTGACATTAAGAGAAAAAATTCCTATGCCATATTATTTTAATAGGAGATGATTATGGCATCATGAAATGTAGCATCATGTTAAAGTCCTAAAAATATGCACCCTTAAATTAATGCACGTTTAGAAGTCTTTTTTTTTAATTATTATTTAAAGTTATCAAATTTGTATATTTCCTATTAAACTAAATATAAATCTATATATCCATAAAGCAGAAGCATCAGAAAAATAACATTATCAAAAAATAATAGGAGTATTATTTAAGATCACTTTTCTTAATTTTTCTGTACAAACTCCTACCTTAACTGAAACTTAGGCAACTCACACTTATCTACACACAAATTTAAATTATTTTTCAGATTATTTTATTTTAAATTTAATCTAAAAAATTAATAGATAAAAAATGTAATGATAAGCATTATTTGTGACACCCAATAATTATATGGTAATTATCTAGATAATAATTGGTTATTATTTGCATTTAGTTTTTATAGTTTTTAAAAAACATCAGATTTTTATTGTTACTTTAGCTTTTTACGGTTTTTAAAAATTCTAATTTTAAAAGTAGTTTATCTACATATACTCTTCCTAAAATATTCCTCCTAATTCATAAGCAAACACAAGTCTCTCCCTTCTAAATAACAAAACATGAATTTAAACTTCTGTTTTTTAATCTTAAATACTTTTAAAAAAACAGTTCAACATTGAAATTGAACTGTTTATGTTTATTTTTATGGTGTTGACATGTGTCTATATTTATTTATTTAATTAATGAATATAATTATTTAAAATACTGAAAATTTGTGGTGTTGACATGTGTCATTTTTTCTTCTCCTTTTATATATAGATAGATAGATAATATGTATTTATATATATATTATTAACATTAACATTTTTTTTGCTTTGAATAAAATTTTAGAAGCATGTCAAAATAGATTTTATGTCGATAATTTTTTTTATGTTTTCTTGAAGTATTTAAATTGTTTCATGTGTCCTCCCACGTACTAAGTGAAACTAAAGAGCACTCTATTCTAATTGATTCCTAGCATCAATTTATTTTAAAATCTTGATTAAAACAACAAGTAGGAGATGCCTCGTGTCCAACTTTGGTTCTCAAATTAATCATAATTTTGTAATTACGCTAACTAATTCTTATTTTAAGTACATTAATCTGAGTATCATAGTATATTAGGTCTTATCTATCTACAGCTTTTAAAAGGGTCATAGGCGTTTTCCGGTGAAGGAGGACCAGGTTCGGATCGTTGCTTGAAATTCGAATATAATTGAGTTAATTAGTAAGGAGGAGGATGGTGCTGGTTTTAGCCTTGGGAGATCTTCACATCCCGCATAGAGCTGCTGATCTTCCTGCAAAATTTAAGTCTATGCTTGTTCCTGGAAAAATCCAACATGTAATTTGTACTGGTAACCTCTGCATTAAAGTGAGTGTCGTTTTTTCTTGTTTTTTATTAATTGAAATTTGTATTAGTTTGTCGGATTAGATCGTTAAAGTTAATCGGTAGTATAAATTAGAGATTTATGCTAATTTGATGGGTTATTGCTTGTTTGCCAATCTGCTAATTGAACTTTGATGGAGAGATTGAGCGAATTCTATGCTAGATTAGTTATGTTCCATAGAGTGAGATTTTCCTTTGGTAGAAGATAAAACCCTAGGATGAATTTTCTTTGGTTGCATTTTTAGCATTTTCTGGACTGTTGTCTCCGTTGAAAATTGACAGACATTGGAGAGGATTTTTGACAGTTAAATTTGCTTCAGATTTGTATTTATCAATATACATTTTATAAAACTAAGTGCAACAGTTGTTTAATGTTCGGTATTCTTTTCCAATATTATTGCAAGCATTAGGATAAGTTTGTCTAGAGAAGATAGGTTTCTTCCCGCAGAAGAAGTAGTTTGATTTCTTTTCCTTCCAAGAATTCAGATTGAGTAATAAATGGACTTCTAAATAACAGAAAATTTGGAGCTATGAGATGGCATGTTAGATAGGTTATTTCAGCCGGATATGGATGTGTCTTGATTAACTCTCTCGGAAGAAAGCATATAAGGGTGTTGTGAATGTCTTTAGATAATAAAGCGAGCAGAGAAGAACATATAATGTTCTTTATATTTTGCCCAAGGCAATGAGTACAGGTTTCTTTTCCTGAGGAAATGAAAGAATTCATGGTGGTAACCATCAACAAATTTGAAGAATTAATTGCTGGATAGGAAATTTCTCCCACTTATATGCCACCAACTATAACATAAGTGGAAAGATCGCATGTCTTATTACCTATTCATGTTTATTATTTGGTTATTTACTCTTATAAGTTACCTGCTGACATATCCTATTGCTTGTATATAAAATCTTTTTACGTGAGGTGTTATTTGTTGGTAGTTGTTTAAACTCACTTTTCCCATGTCACGGTTGGATATAAATGTGACTGGAATTTTTTAATTGAATCCTCTAGAAGTAATTCTTTTACATTATGCTTGGTTTGACTTGGTTTTTCTCCTTCATAAATTCTATTTCCAATAGTTTGACATTAGTAATTTCGTGCTTATACTTCCTGGTTGTTGCTTACTTATCAATTGTAAAACTGGCGTTGTTTTATACTCTCTCAAACCTTATACTTCCTTTTTGATTAGGCTATTCAAATTTCAAAATCAAGAAATACAAAAGAACTATTCTGCAAGTCATTTTTTCGATAGTTCTAGTTCTCTTTGCCCTCTCTTCTACATAACCTCAACTTTTAAGGTTGAGCTTGGTAGTTGCTTATACACGAGGGCAAAAATATTTTACGTGGTTTGCCTTTTTTTTTTTTTTTTTTTTTGAGAAAAGGGTAACCTTGTATTCACACCTAAAAATTCATCATACTCCTATTAGAAGCTGTAATTGAATAAGAGAGGTGACATTATCTGTCCCAATGTTGTCAAAGGCTTTAATGAAAAGCGCATAATAGTGCCAGGGCACATTGGAGTTTTGAGTGCTAAGCGCAACCAAGGGTAGCGCTTTGATGAAGAAAACTACTTAAAAGAAGAATTACATATGATGTATACTTTAGGTAGAGGAATTGAAATAACTGCAATTAAGTGAATCATATGAAAATCGCGTTTAAACGGCCATCTTAAATTTTAGAATCAGTTGCAGAGATGCAACTTTAGATTTCTAATTGTGATCTGGTCACTCTTCTTATTCTACAGATTTCTACTTTCCCATTCCTAATCTCTAACGTTTTCATCTTTTATTTGCTCAAGAGTTGACAGAGTTTGCCGACTATATTTATTTTTGAGTGTTGCCTTTTTTAAGACAAAGCTCATGGATTAGTCCTTGTTTATTTATTCAAAATACGTTTTTCGAACAATTTAAAAGAAAGTTGCTGGGCTAGTTTTTCCTAAGATCCACTCCTTGAAGTCTTGGTGTCTCCACTGAAGTGCTGTCTAAGCGAGGTGAAGCGCACTGTCTGCAGTGTGCCTGACTTCATTGTCTAAGCATGCTTGAACCACGCCTTTGACAACACTGTTCTATCCTGTGCACCTGGAGAGAAAAATTGGAGATGCAAATTGACTTTACCATTCTCAAAAAAAATAATTGGAGATGCAAATTGTCAGTTCTGTGTTATGAGATCAGTTTATGATTGTTTCTACTTTCTTGTAATCTAAAGTAGAAAGCCTGAATAGTCATCTAATGCTTATATTTGGAGTAATTAGCCATTTGAAAGACATCTTTTCTGTAAACCATGTTAACTATAGAATGAAGACCTTGCTCCTTGGTTTATTTAGGAAATTCATGTGCATTTACTCCATCAGTACTGTTTTATCTGTAGGCTACTTCCACAACGTGCTCTAATTACTCATTGTGCTTCTAAGTTGTATTGAGAAACTTCTAGGAATAACCATTCCTATAGTTTGTGTGATATCTTTTTCCTTAACAAATTCGTTTTGTCTTTTACTCCCATTACATACTTCATTGGGTGTGGACATTCATGTTCTAGGTCTTTTCGCTTTCAAGTAAGATGTAGATTCTTTATGAAAATGTATTGACTGCCTCATCCAAATTACATTTGCAGGAGGTTCATGATTACTTAAAGACTCTTTGTCCTGACTTGCATATTACTAGAGGCGAGTATGACGAGGAGACACGTTACCCTGAGACTAAGACTCTAACGATTGGTCAATTTAAGCTTGGATTGTGCCATGGCCACCAGGTCTGATTCACCATCTTTTTGTTACTCTTGCTGTCCTGCTTTAAGCTGCTGAGGTAATTTGGGTTATTCAGGTTATCTGAATTCTTGCCAGGGCGAAAATTAACATCTAAGTACGCTTCACTTAGTTGTATGGTATGTAGCAGATACATATGTATTAACATGCACACTGCCCTATCTCTGTGCATGTTTATGCCTTTCTTGGCTGCAGGTTCTTATGTTTGCCTCGTCCTATATAAGTCCTCACGCCAAATTTACCTATTCATCTTGCTAAGGAACTATTGTTGGTATGTTATTGTAAAGAGACTTAAGTTACTTGCAATAACATTCTTGCTAAGCATGAGATTGAAGTTCTGTTGCATTTTTGCTACATCTGAATGCATTTATGTATACTGCTGAAGAAGCCCTGCTGTATTTATTGTTGGTTTTCCTCAAGGTGTTAGTGCCATGTCTCTCCAATATTTCTGCTACTAACTTAAAAGAATATTAGGGCAAAATTTGTACTCTATTTTGGTTTCTGTCACTCAACTTCCCCCACTTTTTGACCCACTATATCTCCTCCTATTGTTTGTCTTTAATCTTTTTGCATACAATTTTCAGAAATAGTCTTCCACTTTGAAATTTTTACTCCTCTAAACTTAAGTATTTATTTAAGAATTATTTGAGAAATATGCTTACTTCACAAGCATGCCGCCCTTTCTAGTAGTAATGGTATCTTCCACTTGTTTTTTTGTCTTCCAGGTTATTCCATGGGGTGACTTGGACTCATTAGCCATGCTTCAAAGGCAATTGGACGTAGACATTCTTGTGACTGGCCACACCCATCAGTTCACAGCTTACAAACATGAAGCAGGGGTTGTTATAAATCCAGGATCTGCTACTGGTGCCTACAGTAGCATCACATATGATGTCAACCCTAGCTTTGTTCTCATGGACATTGATGCCCTGCGTGTTGTGGTATACGTTTATGAACTCATTGATGGAGAAGTCAAGGTTGACAAGATTGATTTCAAGAAGACAACAACACAGAGTGCTAATTGAATAGAACTTGTAATTCAGCTGATTTTACTGGAGTCCCAAGAGTCGACGAGACATTATATTCCTTTGTTTTGCTTGTTCCTAAGGCTTTTTCTGCTAACTTTTGTTCTTTATTTTCCTGTTGCTTCTGATAATTCAGGTTTATGTCCAGTTACTTTAGTAAGTGTGCATTGAAAATTCAGTTGGTTGATTGGAAAGAATCTTCTGAAAGGAAAAAAACTTGGAAAAAGTCTTCACTGTTTATTGTGCTCCTAAAATTCCCTTATCTTTAAAGTTATCTATTGTGCGTTGATAGACTGATTGTGGCTTTTGCAACAATAGCCAAGTAGAAAATGTGTGTATTAAAATCTCTTCTGATGTAAGCATGAATAAATTTGTCTATCTTGAATTCGAATTCAGGTTGGGAAGTTCACTAAAGGGGCATAAAGCATTCCTTACTGAAAGGTTCTCTATTTCCAGACCCCGGACTCTAAATTTCTCGTTAGAAGTGAAAGGATTTATTGTAATTTTACAACATCCCTCGGTGGTTGTGTTGAAATAAGTAGCTGCAACATTGTGCCTTGACAGAGTATGAATCTCAGTTTTATGAACGAGATTTATGTTACTGCTTCATTGGGAATGAAAGTTTTCATGACTTGGGAATTTGCTTACAAGAATTCAGAATGGTGTATCATTAACATCAGCAACATTCCAACAAAAGTAGGAATTAAGTACATCTAATTGAAGAACATAAATAACCAGTGAAATATAAAATCAAAGTGATAACTAAGAGCGACCTTTTATTGTTATGAAAATATCTTAAAGTTTTTATGAAGCAGTGAACCTATAAACCATAATGTGCTTATAAGTTTCCCCTGGATTCACAATTTGGGAAGGAAAATTGGGGTGATTAACAGAATCTGGGAAGCCTTGTGTCTCCAAACAAAGTGCAGCATACTTTGAGTAAACAAATCCACCTTTTCCCTTCACATTATCCAACATATTACTAGTATAAAACTGCACACCAGGTTTATTAGTCCACAATTCCATCTTTCTACCTGATTTGCTTTCTTGGACAATAGCAACCCTCTGTAAATGCTTGCCCTCGGTATTATCCAACACATAGTTGATATCATATCCACCGGGGATTTCACTTAACTTGCTCCCTATTGTCCGTGGCTGGAGGAAATCGAAGCCTGTTCCCTTAACCGGTGTAATTTCTCCGTTGGGGATGAGCTTATCATTAACAGGAGTAATCTTGGACCCGAAAATCTGAATAGTTTGGGACAATATGTCGCCACTGTTGTGTCCACCAAGATTCCAGTAACTATGAGAAGCTAAATTCACTGGTGTGGCTTTGTTGTGTGGCTTTGCTTGCATGATTAAGGCTAATTTGTTTGTCTCAATGAACATGTATGTCACCTCGACAGAAAGGTTACCTGGAAATCCTGTTTCACAACATTTGATAGTCAAAATTTGTCTAGCTAGAAAATAGATAGTAGTAAAAAGGATTCGATTTGAGCAATAGATTTTTTCACATCCAGCTATAACAATGAGAATCTTTTGAACTTTTAAATGGCATATAAAAAGACATAAGCAGTTGCCAGGGCATCCGTTATCGTTCAATGTTGGGTAGATCTGTCCCTCATCATTTGATCCTTTATCTGCCGTACAATCTATTGATTTACTTTCTTCTCATCTGACCTATTACACGCTAGGATCAATCTACTACTACTACAACAACATACACAATGTAGTCTAATAAGATGAGGTCAAGTGTATACAAACGTTACTCCCACCTCACAGAGGTAAAGAGACTGTTTACGAAAGACCTCTAGGTTAGGTAACACATATCAAAGAACAGATCGAAGAAATGAGATATAACAAGTACTAGAGGAAACATCACAAAGCATACAGGAAAACGAAACAGTAACAACAACAAAGTAAAATAATTGTCATTTTGGTTCTCATCTCCTGCAAAAATTGCATGATGTGTACCTTGTTCACCATCAAAGCTATTGTAGGTAAGAGTAAGATGACTGTCTTCTTGAAAATCTTCCACAGTCCATATTACACTAGAGAATCCTTTGCTACCCCCTGATTTAACACGATTTTCGACATCTTAATCAAGTGTTTAAAATAGAGAGATTTAATTAACAACAAAAAGATGCATAATTACAAATACCATGGAGTGTGTTTCCATGATCATTAGCTGGTAATTTATATTCCACACCATTCAACTCAAATTTTGCTCCTCCAATTCGATTAGCGACTCTTCCAATTAGGCCACCAAAATATGTTGTGTCGTTCTACAAACACTTAATAACTTCAATTAAGAATCAAACACACAAAAACACAATACGGAAATATTTAAAGTTTTGTAGTGAAAGCCCAAAAAACACAACTCGAAAATATTTGAACATCGAATTTTCAAAAACACTAGCAAATAACACATGTATTATACATATATCTGCCTTTTTAGGGAAAAGGCTATTTAAGTTGATTTACAAAAAGCCAGAAAGTAAAAATATAGGGTTCACAATTCAAATCCTATATATTTACTAAAAAAGTTCACTAAATATTTGATTGTGAAGCCATTGTATATTAACTCAACGTGTCTCGTAATAACTCATAAACTTCAAATCTTAGATCCGCAAATCACAGAGAAACTAACCTTATAGTCATCAATTGAGTCATAGCCAAGAACAACATCATCCAATTTTCCTTAAAAGGAGTAAAAGTGTGAGTGTGAATGGAGTAGAAGATATGAAATTAACAGTGCATAAAAATGTAAGAAATTAATAATTTTCTGCCATTACCATTTTTATCAGGAAGTATAACAGAAAGAACTGTTGCACCATAATTTGTGATCTTTACAGAAAAATCACCCTTCTTCAACTCATAAACTTTAATTTCTTCAGTTGCTCTACATGAATTTTTACAAAGAAAAAGAGTGAAAAAAGCAAAAAAGTAGTAAAAAGAGTTTTTAGCCATTATTGAAAGGGGATAAATTGTTGATGACTTTACTTTAACATGAGTTTTTTTAATTTATTTTATATAGATAAGTGAAATTTTGGATTTTGTTAAAATAACAAAAATAGTAGATAACAAAAAAAACAATTTTTTGGGGTAAATTGAGATGGGAGATGCAGATAAGGAAAGATTTGGAATAGTGTGATAAGGACAAATATTCAAAACTGAGAATGTTAAGACGTATTAGAGCAAATCGTGATGCCATATTCTCCATATATTCACCATTAATAAATGTAATTTGTTAGCTAAAGGTAGCCTAAAATATTGAATTCCGTTCCTCTTCATTTTTTTTTTTATCTCTATTTTTATCAAATTTTTTGTTTATACGTATAGCACTTATTTTATTTAAATATATGAGGTGATTTTTAAGTAATCTAGTGTCTTAATTATGGTTAAGAAGGAGATATATTATCATTTAAGTTTATCCAATTTTAGATAAAAATAAAAACCATCTTAATCATTTTTGTTATTTATACGGAACTTATTTTTCCATCCACACACAAAAAAGTTGCTGCCAATTCAAAATCATCATTTAAATAAATTGTTTTACAACAAAAAAAAAAACATTTTAATTCATATAGTAGAATTTATATATTTAAATAAAAGTATCAAAGAAATATAAACTGATTTTTTTGTTAGATAAACTTTTTCAAAAAATAGATAGAATCTTTTTTAAAACAAAAATATTTACGGATCTTGATTGTGATAGTGTGTTATAAAACTATGGAAAAACTCATTTCATATCAAAAGTTTAATGCTATTTAATTGAAGTCAATTTCATTCGTCTTTCCAAAATTTAGGAGATAAGTATTTTCTTATTAAAATCAGGAAATTTAAATAGCAATATCTCTTATTTTAATCATGATTAGTAATATACTCTTTTAATTAAGAAAATTAATTTATTTAAGCCTTTGATATTTAGGTAATATAGGTATCACACATATAAGTTCTCTTATTTTAATCATGATTAATTAGTATACTCTTTTAATTAAGAAAATTAATTTAATTAAACCTTGATGTTTAAGTAATATAGGTATCACACATATAATAAGTAGGAACAAAAAATATGTAGAAAAGAGAAATGAAGAGAAGACGGATCAAAAATATGTAAAGTAGACAGTTTTTGTCGATTAATTCCAAAGCACGAAGTCTAACTTCTTTTAAGCTAACAGTTTTATTAATTGGTTATCACACCATTTTTCTTTTCATTGAGTAATTTCATTATTTGGATGTGATAGATTTACTATTCCAAATAACTAAAATCAAACCTCATACTTGATCTTTCAAAATGTGATAGATTTACTATTCCATCCTTCAAATTTTCTTTCATTTTAAAAATGTTTTCTCACCTTATCTCATATAGGAGCATTTGTCAAAATGAAATTGTCGTTTGTTCAGATGATAGGAAATTGGGAATATAAAAATTAAAATTGCATTCACAGTTTTAAGTAGAAGAAATAGCTCGTCAATTAAGACTAGATATATAATAAAATAATTGAGATATAAAATGATTTGAATACTTTGATTATAAAAAATAAATAAGCATCAAATTGACATTACACCTATAACTTGTAATGCACAAAGTATAAATTATTATTATTTTGTTCCCATCCCGTGTATTTAGGTGATGGGCGCTCCCAACACGATTTTTTTCATACTCATGACTCGAATTCGAGACCTTTAGTTAAAGGTGAAATAGTTCCACCACTACACCACAAAGTTGGTGTACAAAGTACTCCCTCTGTCCCTAATTACTTGTCCACTTTTGAATTGACACACCTATTAAGAAAACAATTATTGACATTGTAAGTTTACCATATTACCCCTATTAATTATGAAGTTGATGAATTAAAAACTTAAAATTTTCAAAAAGTTCTACCTTTTTCAAAGTAATTAATTGAGGGTATAATAGGTAAAAATATTTTGTCCTTTCTTAATTTGTCAAAATAGACAAGTAATTAGGGACAACTAAAAAAAAGAAAAAGTGGACAAGTAATTGAGGACCGAGGAAGTATTAATTAGTTATATTTAACCCATAATATCCCAAGTCTGTTTATTTTTTTAGCCAAAAAAGAAAGCCAGTTTCCTTATTTATTTCCCATAATTAGTACTAATTCTTTCAGATTACACAACACAAGTATCTTGTGTAACTTCAACCGTTCTAATTAATATGCTGCCTTCACATATGAAACTTATGAACTACCAATAAATCAATACTACATATATTGCTTACAATTTAATCCACGGTTCGTTTTTACTTTTTACTATATTAAAAAAGTAATATATTGTTTCATATTTTACTTATAATATTAACTACTTATTTCTTAAATCAAACCCTAAGATTTAAGATTATACACCAGTGACTATTAAACTATGGGGATTAATAGAACGTTAGAAACTAACTTTAAGGAAATGAAAAAAAAAAGAAGAAGAAGAAGAAGAAGAAGAAGAGGAGGATATTGAAGAACGAAAATAAATCTGATATTAGAGTTGCCATTTAATAGTTTGAACTTGCTCGACATTGATAGTCTTGGATATCCAAATTTCCACCTTTGATTCCTCATTTTGTCATAACTTCACCGTTTTTCCTTGGAAATGAAAAAAAGAGGATAATTTTCAACTTTTCGTGCAACATTATAGCCGCTAGTTCTAGTTCAGTTAGGGGTCCTCCTCTTGTACCTTTCTCTACAACTCATAGGGTACCCCAAACCCAAATGAAGAAGACCAATTTTTTTTTAAAAGTCGAAGAAACTGAGCTATTTTTGTAGTAACAACTTTTCAAAATGGCCTAGCTTGGTCCCCAATTGTCCACATCTACAGTTGAATAGTATTGAAGTATAGTGTGTTTGAATTTCACCAATGATATTAATTATTTTCACAATTTGATGAAATGTATCTAAATTAGTCACGATTACATTAAACTTTGAAACATTTACAGAAACAAATAAAATTGCCATCTTCTCTAGACTGTTTAAACATTAGTAACGTTCCATTGGCGTCATAAATATTTTGACAAGATTCATAGACAATATCCCAGAAAAATCTACCCATTTGAGGCTGATTTTCGAACTCTCACCAAAAACACTCTGCAGAGTAAACAAGTAATGTATCCATACAAGTAGTCATTTAAATGAAAGACAAAAAGTATGTAGGCATGAAACAATTGTGTTATCGACACTTCAGTATGAAACAAATGTTGGGAAGAAAACTGTATATATTATCATTTATGACAAATGATATTTACATTATCCTCCAATGTACCAAAAACATATATATCTACATGAAATGAATGTAGTAACACAAATGTATGATAGAGTGAAACAGACAAAATCTTCACAAAATGAGAAACTTGAGCCGCTATAAAATGTTAGATATTGGTGCTAATATGCATGTCAAGAGAGGACATTGAAAGACTGAGCAGTGCGAGCAACCTTGATAAACACGTCCTCCAAAGTTGTATCAGCCAGACCCCAAGCATAAACTGTGAATCTACTCTTTGCTTTCTCAACAGCTTCAAATACATCTGCAATTCTAACCTCTTGCTTTGGCAACTCAAACTTCTGTGTCCCCGATAAATGGTATATCCTGTTGGCATTTGGAGATAGACGTCGCACCATGTGCTCCACTTCCTCCTCCTTATCTGATGATGTTGTCATCGTAAACACATATGACCCTCCGTATCTTCCCTTCAACTGTCATCCAGCAGGGGAGTACATGGTCAGAACAGTTGGAAAATTAATGGTATCAGATGGAGACGTCAAAAAATATATAACTTAACTCAACACTTGCAGCATTATATTTCAAAACTAAACTTTTTAGCCTACCAAGTCTCCATTTCCCTTCATTCTTACTTATGAACACATTACTATTCCTATCAGAAGAGTACCTTGTCCACAATCTCATAACAGTGAGGGAAGCACAGAAAATGTACAGGATTTCAAAATTTTATCTAAGGCTAAAAATTACCTCTTTGGCATTTCCTACACACTGCAAGTTGCCATCCACGAATATTCCTAGTCGATCACATAGATGCTCCGCTTCTTCCATTGAATGAGCTGAAATTGTTATCCTTATGAGTTGTCATATTAATGGTCTCATTAACCAGGGGTTAGGAAGTAACAAGGAAAGAATTCAGGTGTGCAAAGTCCAAGATATGTTGGGCTATGTTGGGCTAGGACATTGGAATTAATGTGGAATGACAAGAAACTAGTGTACAATGCATAATATCCCATTATCAGTACTTTTAAGATTACTTTATACTGTTGTTTAAAGAACATGCGTAATTGGAGAAACCTACACAAAGTTTATTCAGGTCAAAAGGGGCAACAAAGAAGCAAGAGAAGTAACGTTAAATTACTTGTGAGAATAATTGCTCTATCTTTCTTTGCACGTTTGACCACATTCCACAAGTTATTTCGTGAAGCTGGATCCAGTCCAGTACTAGGCTCATCCATGTAGACAACCTGGAAAATACATAAACCACAAAAGAATATCAATACACATCTCTGATTGTCTTTCTATGAGGATGGATGGTAGCACTAACATACCTTGGGATCTCCAATCAGTGAGATAGCAACACTTAGTCTCCTTTTCATTCCTCCGCTGTATTTCCCAGCTTGCTTATCAGCAACGCCTCCATGAAACAAGTTGACACTCTTAAGAGATTCTTCAACTGCCTGTAGACAGAAAGGTATAATGAGCCCAAATACATAAAAAGCATCTGTTTTGGATGAGTCAATTTCATCAACATTTTGTCTTTCAGATTGCCTCGACAACTAATTGCCCTTATTCCAATCCCGAAACTTGAACATCTCATGTACTTTAGGGACCTTGGGGAGTTGTTTGGTGAGTTAGGCAGGAGAGAGGGAGGAGAGGGGGAAGGACTCAACCAATTGCTTGTGCTATTGATATAGATATCAGTAACAATATCCTGGCAATGGGACAAGTTATGCTAATTGGTGGTAACATAGCTGAATCAACATTTCTGCTCTAACAGCGAAAACTTCAATTTTGCAAGTGCTCCACATAAGCCCGAGTAAAAGTTAATACATGATCCATTAACTTACTTGTGTCAAGACTGCTCCTTTAAGATTTTTAAGCCTTCCATAGAAAAGTAGGTGCTCCCTTCCAGTTAATTTTTCCCAAAGTAAGCTGAAATAAAATTCCACATGAAATAAAAGGAAATTAGTATTATGACACTGATATTTGCAGGAAGGAGAAGGGATCACATATAAACTCGACTTAATAGAAAATAGATTCTTACTCATGCTGCGGACATACACCCATGTTGGTGTATATCATATCCATGTCTGTTCGAATATCCATACCCTGAGCATATGCAGTACCAGAGCTTGGTTTTATGAGCCCAATCATCTGTTAGCAGAAAAAGATCACAAAGGGGTGTAGAGTTTTCAGTTTTTGCAATCTAAGTAAATGAAAGAAGAATCAGTATACATTATATCTGACTACAAAAAGAAGGGCCCTAAGAATGTGTTTTTGAAGTTATAAAGGTCACATAGTGACTAAACTTAAGATTTACAAAGATACATCTAACACGAAACAGACAACAGGACTGACCATGCTAATAAAAGTAGTTTTGCCAGCACCATTGGGACCTAGCATACCAAAACATTCCCCTTGAGGCAAAGCAAGTGACAATCCTCTCACTGCAAATTTCTCAGGGTTTCCATCTTTCCCTGGATAAACCTTTTTCAAATTGTCACAAATGATGGCATGACCTGTATTTGATTCGAGCAACTGCTCAACTCTCTCCCTCTGTTGAAAGGAGGTTCAATATGGTTAGTTTTGTAGATAGGAACAAATGACAAGAGAAAAATGTTTTTCACGAGAAACGTTAAATGTTTACCTCCTGAGCAACATCAGGTTTCTCCATTTGTACAAAAACTTTAGTCTCCTCCTTTGATAAACTAAGTTTTCTGATAGGATGTGAAGGCTTCTTCCGGAAGTTCCTCAAGAAAAAAAGGGGATCTTTCCCTGATGATGTAATCTGATCAATGTAATAAGCAAGAACGAGAAACACCAACCACTGCACTATCATAATTATTAGGATCTCCTTCATCCCATTTTTTCCATCACTCAAATCTTTCCATCTCATACCATCTGTTCCCATATAATTACCAACGAAAGCATAGTAGGAAAACTCGTATAATCCACGAAAAAGAGAAAATCCAGGATAAAGTTCCATAACTATAATCCAGCCTCCTACAAAGTCATGATAGCATTTACCAGAAGATTATACAAAGGTGAAAAACAAAAACCAAACAAAATATCAGGAGAAATAGAGGCAAAACTATCTGACCACTATCGCAATTTTTAACATTATTTTTGGCACAGAAGAGAAGTAAAGGAGAAGAAGTTGTTATCTTCGCCTAATGAAAGTATATAGCTCCCATGCTGCTTGGTAACGGAAGGGAACATTAGAAGGAACACAGTAATTTGTTCCCTATTTTCATTCAAAGCCTGGAGAACGGTTGCTCACCTTTCTTCCATCCCCGCATTTCCTTCTACATATGTATAATCCCCCCCCCCGCCCCAGAGTATGGTAAAACTACAAACTAAAGACAGCCAATTAATAAACCAACATTGCAGCAGCAAATCCAACAGAAAAATGTAAAAAGACAATTGTTGTATATATTTAATTTGGAGTACTGGAGTAGAATCCTATCAAACTTGAATTAGTACCTTCTCATCCCATTCCTTAAATTTTTATAACATGAAGCCACTTATATTGAATACAGTCAGGAGAAAGAATGAACTTTTTAGTTGGGATGCAGTGGTAGAGAATGATGAGGGGCTGCAGCACTCTAACCACTTAACTTTCCGTCTTTTGACTTTTGAAGGATTCATGAATATGAATTCTTCTCTCCTGACCCTTTAATGCCTTTCACCCTACCTTCTTAAATATCCCCTGACAACATTCTCCTCCCATTTAACATATTTAGTAGTTCCTGAGAGCTCTAGGTAAGCAGATAAAATAAACAGACATGCCATTAACTTTCACTATAGAAACTGAGTGATGCAATCCCCTCAAAAGGTCCCTAATGAACTGCAGGTCAGTACAAATGTATTGCTTCAATAAATTATCATCAATCTGGAGGTGACAAGGTGTTGCAACTACGAGAATCATGATTTATAGTTCCAACTAGATGATCAAAGAGTTAGCGAGACATCCTTAAATTTCCTGAACTTACTGGGAAATGAATTATCCTGGAGAAAGAACTGGAAAAGGAATGCTGCCAAGAGTCCGTTTGCAAACACCATCATATAGCCGATGACTGTTACAATGTCAAGTAAGAAGAATTAGTCATATCATGTTTGATGCTGAAAGTTAATATGAAATATTGATTCATCCTTGCAATATTAACAGCAACTTCTATTGCAGATATCAAACCTGTGGCTGTCTTAACATTCGAGAAAAACGCAGCAACTAGAAAAGCAAGGGACACTTGCAAGTTTATGTAAATGAAGTAAAAGACGAACTGGATGCTGTAATCATTAACCAAAAAGAACTTCAAGCCTGCAAAAAGGGATAAGGGGAAAAATGAAATTTGTATCAGGCAACTCCAGTTAACAGAAAGGCTCAACTGAGTAGCTGTAAAATTACCTACTAATGAGCCGAAAATCACAAAACAGAACATGTATATAGTAGATATGACCAAGAAATAAGCATAAGAAATCATCCAATAGGGAACATCCGCAAGTCCATGCATTTTCATCATGATTCTTAGTTTCTGCTCCTTCTCATAAACTAGAGCTATCAAAACAACCTGCACACAATAAATCATGCAATAAATATGACAAGCATAAAGAATTATATAGGATCATATGATAAATTAAAAGATAACATCTGTATAAAGGCTGATAGTGTATGCAATTACTGTGTCACAAATTTATAAGATAAAATCTAACAAGGTACGATAGTAAAGAAATAAACATGGAGGAATTTCAGAAATACTGATCGCAAAAGGTGCAGTAATACTCAGAAAAATGTTATGATTGACAAAGTGCCGAGTTAAAGAAGCCTGACACTATGAAAAGAAGTGCATGTTTACTATGATGAATTCTTGTAAGTATTTCTTGGAATAACTGAATTGACAGTTTAGAAGTCCTAAAGAACTAATATTTCTTAGCTCTTCTATCAACCAAATCAGTCTTTATTCTCGCACACGAACCAAGAAATAAACCATGTTCAGAAAAAGAGAAATAAAAGGAAGACTTAAAACTCATACTGTGTGACTAAATAAGATGTTAACTTTCACTCCTCATTCCTCCAACACATAAAATGAGGTAAATACTAAACAAGCATTTGATGAGTGCAAGAGAGTTGTCTTGGAAATGGATAGCTGACAAGTTGACATCAACAATAGCATTAATAAAAGACAAATTTGTCTGCCATGGAGATGGCCAATTGAACAAGTTCCATTACGATTAAACAGGACATATTAACTTACAGGAAAGAGTTGTGAAACCACCCATGTAAAGAATAGTGGTCCCAGTAGAGAAGCAAAGTCCAGCCTGAGTTTTGTCTCTGGTTTGGGCATTTCTTTGACAAACTCGAACAGCATTTTTGCTGAAGGTCCAAGCAAAAATTGAAGGTAGGCATTTGATGCCTGTACACAACATTTAGCAAGAATTTAACACATCAATAACATGAATAGGTTTAGTATAACTACAATTAGCCTTTCATAAAGAATCAACAGAGATTGCAGACATAGATACTCAATCCCTTCATTCAAGAAGAAGTGCAATGTGAAGCAAATCAATCTGATGACCTTTGAGTTGCTAATGGGATAAGGAACAGGCAACTTGATATTTCTTAGTGATGGTCAATGTTGAAACATGTTCTTGCTAATTAACTGGACAAATTAACAACATGACGAGCTGACAATTACATTTGTCAATGCAAAAGAACTTATTTTATCCAGCTCCATTATGAAGCAAAAATATGATAGAATTACCACTTCCAGCTCTTTCAAAAACAGCTGCTTCTTGTCATTATTAAGTACTACTCTACTCTATACTTACTAAGAGACTAAGGAAACTAGACAATCTATAGTATGGTCTAATGAGCAATCAAGAGTATAAGGACAGGATTATGGTCTGTCCAGCTAGTACCAATATCTAGACAAGGCAGTCATAAAGTATTAAATTGAAACAAGTCTCTTTCCACCCTCAAAGCATACCAGCAAATCTTATTTGTATATCTGTGCGTGCATGTAGATATTTAAATTATAATTATTTACACATACTGATGTATCAAAACATGCACAAATTTATTTGAGAGATTAGAGCATCATAAAAGAAGGGAAAAGCAGAAATGCACTGAGAACTCCAAATATCCACCCCGTGCTCTGTCATGCCCTACTCAAGTAAATGGAACTAATTTTCATGATATCTATTAAGGATTTCCTCCACTGTGCTATGATCAGCAATACAAAATTTACAAAGGCCAAGAACAATTTACATACAGAAGAACATGGAAGTAGAAAGTGAAAGGTTTACCAAATTCACCGAACGAGGAACCCTTGTCAATGCCATAGGTTGATTGCCTGTGTCATTCTTATAGGTAGAGTTATACCAAATAATCACATTGAAACTATTCCTATCTGAATTAAGGAAATCATATGCTGCAAAAAGAGATCACACAAAGTTAAGACGATACTGGAATAGCATGGTTATACATAAGGACATTTATGCAGAGGGCACCAGAAAAACCTGCTATTATCTCATTTATCTTTTCCTCTGAATTCCCCTTCCTGTAACCTTTATAAAGCTCATCATTGATCTCATCAGAACTATTACGCCACAAGTGTAAACCTTTTAAACAACTTATCTCTGCAGCAGACAATTAACAAAGCTATAAATTATATAAACTCAATATGCAAATACATAAGCTTGTTTGTGTGGAAGGATCTAACTTTTTTCACATTACTCAACTACTAGTATATATAACATCTTTAATCTTAATGTAATGTCAACGCATGTGCTTATCTTCCCATTGGTTACAAATGCGTCAAGTAAACCCTAAGAATTCAATCAAATAGTTTGAAAAGCATGTTCGGGCTGAACTATAAAATATCAAAGCTAAAATATCTTCCGTAATAGAAACTTTTCCTACTAAGATCACACCATAGCCACAACATTTAGACTCAAGTTCTCTGGCTAAAGCTTAAACTAATCTGATGTTAGTTATACACCAAACTAGTGAACTTTTTCAACCTAAGCATTATGCCTTCTTCCTCAATTTAGACATGCAATATCTAACATAAAAAAAGTTAAGGCAAGTCAAAAAGCAGTAAAGAAGATAAGTTGACTACCTTGCTGAATATTTGTAGAACCAATATCTAATGGAATAGAAAATGTGGAGTTTGGAGAACACTGCGATTGAACGTTGTAGACTGGCAGGTCGGAGAAGAAAGCTGACTCAAGAAAATTCATAACCTCAGTTGGTGAATCAGAACCCTGAAAATCGGAAGGTGATTAATCATCAAACAAAGAGTAAATTTTGAACCTATGCATAGTGAATATCAAGGGAATGAGAAAAATAAAATAAGCTAAATGGAGAGAGACGCTCACCAAGACATTATTGGCTAAGCTATAGAAAATGTCAGAGGAATTGAGAGTTGATCCACTGCTGAACAAATTTCTACGCATACCTATTAAGTTCCATAATATTAGACATACATTAGGAATGCTATCAGAGAAAATACTCAATTCACTTCAAGTATACTAGGATCACAGAAAAACAATTCATACTTTCTCCAAAAGTCTGATTAGTTCCAGTCAGAAGTATAGTAGCAGGACAAGAACCCGATATTCTGCAAGAATCATCCGGCAAGTCCCCAAATGAAGTAAAATCAGTTCGAACAGCACGATACTCTGGTGCCGGTATCTGTAACAAGGGAGGCCATTCCGGTGGGCTAGGAATCGGACATCTGCCGACCTGGGATAAATCTGAGTATTCAATACCACATACTTGTTCACATATGCCATCACCATTTTGGTCAATACATTTGCAGCCACAATTGTTTGATGGTTTATCTAACTCATTGTTGATCAAAACTTGAATGAGAACTAGCATTACACAAAGTATGACAGGGACCAAGATGAGACAAATATTTGACTTGACCTCTCTTTTCTGCAACACAAAAGTAAATAAATAAAGAGTTAAACATACCATTTCAGAATACAATACAGTACTGCAAATATCACATTTTACCTGAAAATAATGTATAGAAAGTCTATTTAACCAATAACAAATATTTTTTTGCTTCAGATACAAATTATAAATGCCAATCATTAATTATACTCACTCTATTTCAATCTGTTTGATCTACTTTCCATTTTAGTTCAATTAAAAAGGAATCACCTTTCTTTTTTTACGACTCTGTAACTTCAATTTTTCTCATGGCATGTCTAAGCTCATAAGATTAAAGGACATTTGAATATATTCTACATATTTAAGATCAGGAGATTCAAAAGTATTGTTTGCTTTCTTAAAATCCATCACAACCAGACAAACAAACTGAAACGGAGCAAGTACAATGTTTTGAACTTGAATTGCAAAAGGCAGATAAACTCAATTCATCAAAAACAAAGAAACAAACCTGAAAAGTCAAATTCTTTCTGAGTAAAGCATTGGCTTGAGTGGAGAAGCTCGCTGGACCATGCACCGAATCCGCCATTTTCAAAGTAAAAGTACTTTTTAATTTTAATTTTTAAATTAGTTTGAAATTAGTGAAAGAAAGTTCATTGAGAAATCTCCATTTTTTTTATTTTTGAGAACTCGAAACTCAGAATGAAGAAGCGATTGAAATTCAATTTAAGAATCTCCTTTATATACCAGTTGAGAAAAGTCATTTTCTTTTGAAATTAAGTAGGTTGACGAAATTGCCCTTTTCTGTCGTTTTCATTCTGGTGAAGGAGGCTGCGTAAATGACTAAACTGCCCTTTTTACATCACGCGGTCTGGTTTTGTTTAGCCACGCGCCGAAAATAATTTTCTATTGTTCAAAATCAGCAATTTCGTCATTTCCACATTACCTAACAAGTAACGACTAACGAATTGAGATTTTCACTTTGACCTTGAAAGCCAATTAAAAGAAAAAACTTTGTTCATACTCCATTGGTTATTTTTCTACTTCAATGTCCTTTTCAAAAAGTTGCAAAGTCTGCTAATTTTACTAGTATAATATAATGTTTCGTTTAGTCATTCAAAGCTCTTATATTAACATTTCTTGTCCTTGTTACTTGGAATTTTCTGAAGATCATTTGGAAAATTTTACTAGCAGAAAAAATAAGTGTGTATACCACTAATAAATATAGTGCAGTGGATGAGATTTTTTTTTTTTTAATTATAGGTCTCAGATTCAAGTGTTAGATATGGTAGAGCGCTACTTCCTGAATGGAGCCCACACGGTCACACTTCAATATGAATATCGAACACCGAGTGAAAAATTAAAAATAAATAAAAATAAGTGTTTATATATTTTTGTATTCATATTAGATTACAACAATAACTCCTAAGTTTTTTTTTCGAGTTTCACGCTTTAATTATTAGCTATTCCTCTTTCCTATTTGTGTTTCTTATCTGAGCCACATCTGAATTAGTGCATTTTCTTCTAAAAATTTAATATGAACAAAGGAACATACATCGTGAATATCCTGAATATTTTCATTTTTGAATTATTTTGCATAGAGCACATCATTTGCCTTGTGGATTATACTGTATAATTAGCCTTCAAGAATTCACTAGTATGATTTAGCTATAATTTGATCAAATGAGTCGTTTGGTGTCTCACGATTTAGAAGGAAATGAAAAATAATAAGTCGTGTGTTTTTTCACGATAATTTAAAAATAAATAGTCAAACGGTCATCTCAGTGAGTCGTCAGTTAAATTTGTTTGTTGATGAGAGTCCCACACTTTATCCCATTTGATCAATCCAGAAATTTATTGTTCCTTTTGACATTTTAATTTCAAAATATGGCTCTTTTAGTTTCAGACTCGAATACTAAATACAAATAATCAAAGGTGAATTAAGAATTTAAAATTTATGGATTCTCAATTACTTTTTTTTTTAATCACAAGTGTCCAAGAAAAATCAAAACCTCACCGGAAAAAGGACAACAAAGCTCAAGTAAATTTCATTTATATTGTTGAATCATGAGCTTACTTTGTTATAAGATTTCAAATAAATAATTTTTATATTTAATAGAATTCACACAAAACTTTTTGAGTTTCTGAAAATTTACACCCTATTTCCTAGATCCACCCTTACAAACATCCATTAAATGCGGATTTCAACAGTATTAGAAAGTGAATATAGTATAATTTCTTCTTTCATTGTTGGCCAACAATTT
This sequence comes from Solanum etuberosum, assembly GCA_029582245.1. NCBI lineage: Eukaryota > Viridiplantae > Streptophyta > Magnoliopsida > Solanales > Solanaceae > Solanum > Solanum etuberosum. The sequence continues at coordinate 39,319 of JAJONR010008933.1, forward strand.
TCAGCATTTTCTTGATATAATATATGGTTCTATACTTCTATTAAAACATTAATAAAGCCTGAATCAGATTCTTTCTAAAAGCCATATGTCTCAACAATAGGAAAGGAACAATCAAGATGTCATTGTTCTGTTTGAAGTCATCGTGTGATTTATTAATTAATCAAAATTTTCTATTCAAAGTCTAACTATTAAAGTAATTCATTATTAACAGATTCACACATCCAGACACGGATTCTTCTTTGATATAGTTTCATTTCTTAATTGAAAAAAATAAAACATGAAAGTTCATGGAACTTTCATGTATAAGTAAAATAAATAAACAAGACATATTTGTTTATTTTTGGCCTAATTAATATTCCTCTGTTTACTTTTATTTGTCTAATATTTTAAAAATAGATTTTTACTTTTATTTATCACTTTTAAGTTTTAACATATCAAGAAAAGACAATTATTTTTTCAATGATAAAATCTAAGTACAAATGTGATAAATAAAAATAAACGGAGAGAGTACTTCCTAGAATTAAGAAGGGATTAACTTCATGCGTAGGATAATAATCATACTTTAATTATGTGTAGGATAAGTAAAGCCATTAACTATTGCTATGTGTAATGGTAGCACTCTTTAATTTGTTACATTGATTTAATTCTAATTCTAATTTATGTTTATGTTTCGTGTCTTAATGTCTCCTATATATGCTTTTAGACAAATTTCTTACACATCAACGTGCAATACTTAACAAAAATGAAAAATCTTCGAAATAAAATCTAATGATTAAAATAAGTGAAATTTGACTCATCTATATATATATATATATATATATATATATATATATTAAAGAGAAGTGAGAGACATGTTGTTTTTCTCATTATTTGTTGTTTAATTAATTAATATATATATGAGCTTAGGTGTAATATCATTTTTTATAATTTTCGATGCTGTTTCATTATATTCCTAACAAGGAAACAATTGTTTTAGTCCATGTGTTATTAGTTTATTACTATATGATTTTTCTAGAATCTACAAAATCATTTGAAGTCGAAAAATATTCAAATATTAGTGGATGGAAATAATATAAAATTAAATTGAATCATAAGACATTTGCAATTAGCAGATTCAATCTTCGCAAAAACGTAATGTCACAAATAGGACAACGCATTTCTGTTAATCTAATAACACCATGAAAATTGATAAGTGGAACACATATTAATCACCTTAATTTTGTAATTTAATCACAACTTTGACATTTGTTCTTGTTTTTAAACTTTCACGAGAAAAAAATATTCTAAGCTTTGATCACTTACAAAAAAAATATTAGAAATTTTAAAAGATTAAGTCATGGCATGAGAAACATATCAAAAGTGTAATCTCACAATCGACCTCTATTAATATATTGATATTGTCTAATGATATTAAACTTTGTTATATAATTTATTGTTGTTGTATATTAGGTTGTACCTCGACAATTTCCTCAAGCATTAAACATGCTTAGGCCTCTTTTCATATAATTATTAACATAGCGACTCAAACTAAATTTTGAGAGAAAATAAAATAATCACCAAATTCATATGAAAAATCGATCCATTCTGGCGACTCAAGTGAGGAGGGATTGTTTCAGAATAAAAAAGGGCGTAAAAATTAAGGGTGTTAACTTCAAGTTACATGGAGAAAAGGAAAAAAAACTTCAAGTTACATTATTAAAAATTAAAATTACACATTTCATTTAATTAAAAATTAAATATGCTCAATCTAATAATATAAGGATCATAATCATAATTACAAGCTAATAACACGTGCACTAAAACCGAACCATTGATCCCCCGGCCCTTTCTTAAATGAGAAGAAAATACTTCATTATATTTGATTTCTTTTTTTACTCGTCACTTTTGACAAATCAAGAAAAGACAATTTTTTTATTATTATAACCTCAATTTATTATCATTGAGTTAATGTCTTTGAAAAATATTGTGAATAAATATGTTTGGGACCCTATCAATTAATAGGGATAATATAATAAATTCACTATATCAATCATTATTTTTTAACAAGTGTGTCAAGTCAAAATTTGATAAGTAAATAGGGACGGAGGGGTTACTCCTTAAAGATGTATTTACGTGTAATAAAAAAAACTGCTTGGAAAAAATAAATATATTTCTGATGTTGTACATTAGACTTTGACCGGCACATGCAAGCATGTGATATATATATATATATATATATATATATATATATATATATATATATATATATAT
>JAJONR010008934.1:0-41851 GCA_029582245.1 Solanum etuberosum
CTTCAGCATTTATCTGAGTTTCCTTTTTCAAATAGCTTTAATTTTAATGAGGACGACGATAGAAAATTTAATCCTTTGGATTTTTTTTTTGAGTCAAAGGTAACCAATTGTATTAAACCATAACTTAGCACATGAAATAAATGCTAAGTTAAGAACTTTACCAAAATATAATATTGCCAATTAAATCTAATAATTCTCCTATACTTTGCTTCAGCATTTATCTGAGTTTCCTTTTTCAAATAGCTTTAATTTTAATGAGGACGACGATAGAAAATTTAATCCTTTGGATTTTTTTTTTGAGTCAAAGGTAACCAATTGTATTAAACCATAACTTAGCACATGAAATAAATGCTAAGTTAAGAACTTTACCAAAATATAATATTGCCAATTAAATCTAATAATTCTCCTATACCCCCCCCCCCCCCAAATTCTGTTCACACCAAAAAAAAGAGTGGATTCGTGTATTCTTCTCTCTATTATTGCTGCTATAAACTTAGAAAATAATATTCATTATGCTCCCTGGATGACTTACGTAATTATGGATCATATGTCAAAAGTTATGATGACCCTGCAAAAAAACTATACTGATGTTGCAACTTCTGATTGAACAACACGAATTAAAATATCTACGTTAAGTTCCTCCCAAGCTACTTAATTTTTTCCTTCTTGTCAGACTTGTTGCAAAATTTGGGACAAGGCTAAAATCATATACATGACATTCAACGTACTAATAAGGTGGTATTGTAGTTCATGTGCAACAAGATCATGAAAACATAGTAAGCTAAGGGGAAGTTCCAATGGATCAATTTAAATGAGGTAATCACACAATTCAACCTCATACCAAAGTTGGTTGATCAACGCCGAAACCACGACTTAGAACAGTGGCTTGGGCCCAAATCGAGAGCCTGGGGTGTGGCTCACCCAGGTTGGGTGCCAATCATTACCAACTTGAAGGGTTCCTCCTGGAGTAGTGTTTTGACCCAAGAGTGATTCCAGCCGTGACCAACTGCACTAGAGGGTGCCAACAATGGTGGCTGGATCTAAGGAAGCTGTGCCTGCCATGGCCAACAAGATCATTGGTCTTCAAGAAACGACAATCATAATGAACCAATGGGCTCTCTAATGTATTGCAAAGAGAGTTCTGTGAAGACTTCCACATCGTCCCTTTAAGGGATTTAATATGGTCTGGGCAATCCTCACCTCTTGAGGTAACTTTTGGGATTGAGTTAGACTCAAGATCCTTCTCTTTACATGGTATCTGAGCAGGACTCATTCCAATTCTCATTTCTGATGTTGGTTCCCCCATATTAAATTGCCACGAACCAAATGTCCAGCCCTGGGTGTGAGGGTGTGTGTGAAGAGTCTCACATCGGCCCTTTAAGGGATGAGTGGTCTCTTTAATATGGGTTGGAAGTTGGACAATCTTCACGTCTTGAGCAAGCTTTTGGGGTTGAGTTAGGCCCAAGATCCATTACTTTACATGTTCAAAAGGGTTTATAGGCTGAAGAAACTCTCCCACCTAATAGGATAAGTTTCGGGGTTAGATTCCCCTATTCAATCTATACCAATTGGTATTGTTATGCCCAGAATTTTTTCTACGCTAAAGTCTTACTTCGATCCTACGTCTCAAATAAATGGTCTTTGTAGGTTGGGGTGAAAAATATGTGTTTTGGTGCGAGGAAATGCTTAACTACGTGTTTAAGGAGGTTGGGATTGAAAAAAAGATATTTGGGAGTTATACGAGAACTTTGGGAACAAGCAGAGTTGGTCAAATAAGGGTTAACTTGATATTAGTACAACTCTTAATGTAGGAAAAATTTGGATATAGTTTCCGAATGAAAATTATAGCCCTTGAAATTTAGTTTCCCATGTTAAACCGTTTAATATTTAGACTAACCTACAAAAATTATGGCTGTTTAACTAGGCTTTGTGATCACAAGCAATAAGGGGTGACCTTACAATCACAAAAAGGCATTTTGCTCAAGGCAAAGGACTCTAGTAAGCTTTAAGAACACAAAGCCTAGGGCTTTATTTGGCCAAGCTTCCACACAACTCCAACTAGGGTTTTTCACCCAAGGAACAACTCCCACTCTTAGAGTAGGTCTTTAGAAAGAGATAATCCCTTCCCTTGGATTGATATATTAACTCTAATAGGGTAGGAGTAGATAGAATATGGTGGATACTAGTCATATTTTGGAGGTTTGAGTTAAAACTCACCCTAGGGCATATATTAGTGGTTGGATGGTCTAAGGCCTACCCTTAATAGTAAAAAATAACTTTATAAGCTATGAATGACTTGGTTAAGTTATGATGATGTAACTGGATCACATTGAGCATGTTATTGAGTTCATAGAGTCGTGTTTGCTAGCTAAGGATAGAGGTAAGTGGACGTCTAACCTTTCTTAAGGCATTTTCCCCAAAAAACATGATTTAAATGTTTTAAATGATGAATGTAATTTAAAATTTTAATGTGGACGTGTGTGTGTGGAGACCAATATATGCAAGTCTCACCATATAAAATGGTGTTTGTATTAGTGTTATGCTATTAAGAGGCATATTACTATGTTTTGAGCTCTTTTAAGCTTATGCACTCAATATTATGAATAAAAATGTATGTGAATGCCTGAAATGAGAATTAAATAAATGTAAGGTTGGTGGATGAATTAATATTGATTGTGCTACATAAAATAAGCCACAATGTTCTAAAGAAATGAATCTTGAGCCTAACTCAACCCCAAGAGCTAAATTGTGGGGTTGAGTTAGGCCCAAGATTCATTTATTTACATGTTACTAGAGTAGGACTCATCGTGATTCTTGTTTGACGATATTGGGCCCCTATATTAATTTGCTCATGCTCCAGATATTCAGCCATGATAAGCAATAAGCACGGTGAAGAGGCAAGAGAGAGTTGCTCAGACGATAAACACCCTCCACCTCCAACCCTAAGAGGGACGTTTCCAGCCAGGTGTCTTTCCAAAACTAGATGTGCTCCCCACTTTCCACCTTGAGAGTAGCATTGCGATAAAAAACCTCCCACAACTTCCTTTTAACTTTCCAGACCCCTATACCATAAGGGATTGTGACTTCTTTAGAGCACCAGTGACGAGTGCTCCCAAAATTTTCTTGGATCACCTCCTTCCATAGACCAGCTATGTCCTAATTGTACCTACAGTGCCACTTCATTAGCATACATGTGTTATGTAATGCCAAGTCTTTAATCCCTAAGCCTCTAAACTGCTTTGGCACGGTGACTTTGGCCCATTTCACAAGGTGGAATTTGTGGTCCTTACTATTACCTTCCTAGAGGAAGTCTCTCATAATCTTTTCAAGATGTTTTTGCACCTTAGTTGGCATAGGGAAGAGGGACATAAAATAAGTGGGAATACTATCCAAGACAATACTGATGAGTGTTACCCTACCCCCTAGTGAGAGATATTGTTGTTTCCAAGAAGCCAATCTTCTTTCAAACTTATCCAGAATACCATTCCAAGCCCCAACTGATTTGTAGCTAGCACCCAATAGTAACCCCAAATAGGTAGTGGGAAAAGATCCAATTGAGCAACACATGATGTCTGCCAAATTCTCCAAGTTAAGGACCTCATTAACAGGGTAGATAATACTTTTAGACATGTTAATATGGAGTCCTGAGTCTTGACATGGTTTCAAAAAGCATAAGAGTCAGGTTAAGGTACTGCACTTGGGATTTCTCAACTTCACAGAAGATCAGTGTGTTGTCAGCAAACAAGAGATGTGATTAGAAACTTCCAACAGAACCATTGCCCACCATAAATCCTTCTAGCCAATGTAATTGTTTGGTCTTTTCTAACATCCTACTTAACCCCTCCTTAGCCAGAATAAATAAGAAGGGTGTCCTTAGCCAGAATAAATAAGAAGGGTGATAGGGGATCACCTTGCCTAATGCCTCTCATGGGAAAGAAAAAGCTCACGGGTGGAGAAGCTATATTTGATCCATCTAATCCACCTTTCTCCAAACCCCATCTGCCTTAGGATTGAGATAAGGAATGACCATTGACCAGTTTAGCTTATCAAAAGCTTTCTCTATATCAAGCTTAAAAAGAAGACTAGAGGTACCACTTTTCTGTTTCCAGTCAAAAACTTCATTGGCAATAAGAGTTGCATAAGAGATTTCCCTTCCTTGAACAAAGGCATTCTAAAAACCACATACAAGACCTCCAATCACCTTCTTAAGCCTTTTAACCAGCACTTTGGCCAGGATCTTGTAAACATTACCAATAAGGCTAATAGGCCGGAAATCTTTAAGTTCCATTGCACCTTTCATTTTAGGGACAAGTGCAATAAAAGAAGCATTGAAGCTCACTATGGGAGTAGACTATGTATGTTTGGTCTAAGTGCCATGATTTAAAGATTACTTTAGCATGTAGTCTTGATTATAAATGTTGACTTTGGGCAACTTAAAATCTCTTATTATGATGATGTATGATGGGTGTAAAGACATGACATTTGGGCCTAACTCAATCCAAAAAACTAGCCCGTGAGGGAAGGACTACCCAAATCCAGACAAACAAACCAGACCACTCACCATTCCCAATTGATATGGGACTTAACCTACTCTACGACCCCCCTTCATTCTTAGGCTCAACTAGAGCATGGATCGAAAGCCCAAACAGGAATGGACCTCACACTGATACAATGTACAAATATGCAACTTTGGCCTAACTCAACCTCAAAAGCTAGCTTACGAGGGGAGGATTGCCCAAGTCCATATAAGCAAACCACATGTCCATTACCCAACCAATCACGCCCAAGTACAACTAGAGTGTGGATCAGGAGCTCAAACAAGAATGGACTTAGTGTTGATACAATGTAAAGATTCTCCCTTAGATATCCTCTTCAAATCTCCGTGATTCCGTTCAAGCTATGTTGCTCGGACTCTCCAAAAATATTGTTGTACCCATTTTGATCCTCTAAAAATGCACTACTTTTGGAGGATCCGACACACACCAAACGACATTTTTAAAGAGTCCAAGCAACATTGCATTTGAGTAGTTACTTGTCTTGGATGGAATAAGCTTAACTCCTAATAGCAAATCTCCTTCTCCTACGACATTTCTGAGTTATTACAAGTAAAATAGCCTTGATATATCCATTATATTGAGACAGGTACACTCCACAGATTCTCCACATTGAAAATACACCATAAATGACATGCTCTGAAAGACTAGACATCAGGTAACAAAAATTATCACGATCTGCCTTTGATGTGAAAGGGAAAAAAAAGCAGCAAAACATTTAAATTTTCAACTTCAGACTATGTTGTTACTTTAGTCCTAATGGTGCAATCAGCTACTACTTCAATTGGACTACTTAGGGAAACAGATTTTTCAACCAATAAGAGTGAAAAGTCATTTTGTAAGTTCTCTATTTCTCCTCTCAATACCAAGAAGACCTCTTAAACATTTTAGGCCTTGCTTCATTTGCAGGAAGTTAATCAGAAATTTCAACACAATTCTCTCTTACTACTGAATGTTTAAAAGGTGGAATCTTTTGGGTGGTTAGCACAAAGGAGATTGAGCTCATCAAGAAAAAATGACGGATAAACCTATTCTTCCTCTACCAAATTTCAAATTTGTTTTTGAAGTTAAATGTGATGCTTCTATTATAGGTTTTTGTAGTCTTCCGTCAAGAAGAAAACCAATTGCCTTTTAAGTGAAAAACTCAATGAGACCATAGATACATAGGATAGTTCTATGCAATAATGATAGCTTTGAAAAATCAGAATCGACATTTCCTTCTGTTGATTATGTAAATTAATTAGGCATAGTTTTAGGAGACTTTATTTTTGCTTTTTCTAGCATAAATATAGGAACAAAATATTTCCTTTTATTGTAATAGATTGTCTTTCCTTAATCAGCTAGTATTCCCTAGTATAATTACCCCTTCTCATGGGATGTAAAGACATACTGAAATATAAAGAAGCCTTTTCTTTTTTCTTAAGTTCTACATGGTATCAGTTTGCTGCCTTTTGAGGCAAGCTTTTCTCTCCCGCAGCATTAAGGTTCCTTTTTTCAAAAAAGAAGTCGAGTTTTCTCCCTCCTTGAAGTTGTCTGGCAACTAAAACTCTATTTCTATCAGTGTTCTAAAAAAATCTAAGAACACCACAGTTTCCAACAGATGACGGCAATGTTGTTAAAGGCGCGCTTAAGCTCTGAAGCGAGGCTCAAAACGTGTTGAGCACTTCGCCTCGCTTAATGTGCACTTCATTGGCGTCATCAAGGTTCTAAGACGTACTTTCCTTGCCAATGAACCTCTTATGAAGGGGAGACACCAAACAATTGATATTTCACTTTTTCGTAGACTTTTTCCAATTTCTTTGTTCATATATTTGTCATTCATGCTTATAATTATTATTCTTGGACTAAACATATATATATTTGTACTTTTTCTACCTTTGCACCTTTTTTCATTAAAGCTCACACTTTTTTTGCACTTCGCGCTTAAAGCCCCAATCAACCTTAAAGCTTTTTTGCGCCTTTTGCTTTTGATAACACTGGATGACAGCGACCAAACCCTAGCCATCCGCTGCTGAAAACGACGCCTGGAACATCATCACGCGCCACCAGGTTTTCCCTATTTTTCATTCTTCTCGATGGGACTGATTTCAAGATAATTTCTTTCTAGAGTTCTAGGAAATTTTCTGATATGGAGTCCTATTAAAACTATGGGGGATACAAAGGCAGTGGAGAACAATTTTCTTCCACAAATCAGAGATGTGAAACTAGATGGAGCTGGTACTATCTAACTTGGATAAGGTCTTGCTTGCTCTATATTAAATTTAGAAAATTGCTTGGTTATTAATGGAGAGAAGAAACAATGTACTCATCTGATAATGGTCTATGGGATTTTGAGAATTCACTTGTTATGACATGACTTTTGAATACTATGCACCCCCAAATCTCTAAGCAATATTTATTGTTTGATACTGCTGAAAAAAATTGGACTTCAACTAAGCACACTTACTCTTGCAAGGATAATGATGCCCAGATATTTGAGATTAGAAATACAATTTATGTCACTAAGCAAGGTGAGTTGACTATCTGATTATTGTTCTGAATTAAGTGGGTTATGGAAGGAGATTGACTATTATCAAGATTTACAAGCAAAGCGTACCAACAACGCAGTTTTCTTTCAACAATTGGTTAAAAAGGAAAGGTTTATGATTTTCTGGGTGATTTGATCCAATAGTATGATCAGATCAGGGTTCAAGTTCTTGGCAAAGTTCAATTTCCTTCTCTTGAAGATGCATACTCCTATGTTCCGACGAGGTGTCATATTGTATTAGGCTCCAATCACATAGCCTGGCTTAATTGTATCTCGTGAACAACAAAAAGCGATCACTTGCACTGTGAAATTGTGATACAAAGGAGACATGTTGAAACTACATGGCAGACCAACCAGAGGTCATGGGGAAATGCGCGTAGGTCCATCAAGGGATCTGGCTAATATTGCAAAGAATGTGGAGACACCTAGGGAGATAGTTTCGAGAGAAACTGACTTCGGAAGAAATTCAGCATCTTCGCGGACTCCTCTAACCAAAACTTGACTCACCTTCTGCTGCCACATCTAATTATATGCAATCAGATACAGTCTTTACTGCTCACCTTAATTCTTGGATTGTTGATTCTTGTATGAAAAGATACATGAAAGGCTCCAGAGAACACACAAAGCTTTGAAGCAAATTTGGAGAACTATACCTTTGTGCATATTCTGGACTATCTGGCTAGAAAGAAATAAAGCTTGTTTTGATTGGCAAGAAGACCATATTTCTAGAGTTAAAAACAAGTGTTTACTTAATTTGTTTTGTTGGTGTAAAAGTAGTTTCCTTGATAATATAGATCAATATATGGAGTTTTTGGTGTTGCTAGGGAGATGTTGTAATTGACTGCTGGATTTTGTAACTTTTGGTTTTGGTACCTTTTTGGTACTAAGTCAATAAAGATACATCCGTCTCCGGAACAAATTCTATTGTATGTACACCTGATATCATATTATCATCCATTCTTCATCTATCTTAGTTTCCCGGTAACCTGTTATTTGTTAGCTCCATCATCAAAGAACTAAGTTGTAGTATCGAGTTCCTCCCTGATCATTGTGTGGGAGGAAATAAGGATGTCAACCAAGAAATAATTTAGGAGCGAAAGCGGTTGGGGCACCCACCCTCTTTTGCTTTACAAAAGTTATACCCTAGTTTGTTCTCTTTGTTTGGCGAGGCTTGTGAATGAAAAACATACTACAAACCCTATTTTGGTGTACTTGTTAAAGGCCAAAAGTCTCTTGCTTTCGGTCCTTTTACAAGATGATCTGTACTTGATTTGAGGTTGATATAAAAATCTTGTGAACTAACAATGGAAAAGAATACATGGATAAAAGCTTTAGTGCTTATCTGGAGTTCAATAAGATAATCCATCAAACTAGTTGCCCCTACACTAGTGCACAAAATGGGGTTGTTGAAAGAAAAAATATGCATTTGTCAAAAGTGGCAAGATCTCCTATGTTAACCATGAATCCACAAATAAAAATTACTTTTATAGTAAAATGATGGATTTATAAAAAGGTGTATTCCCTCCGTCTTATAGTCTTATTTTATGTAAGGGTGTTTGACTGGTACGAAGTTTAAGAAACAAAGACTGCCTTTTAAAACTTGTAGCCTCAAACATGTCAAGACATGTATGTGGCTAAAAATCATGTGATTAAGGCTAGAATGGGAAATTTAAAGTTAAACTATCTTCAAATACAAATATGTGTCATTCTTGTTCGGAAAACAGAAAGGAAAGCTTTCCACATGAAATGGGACATAAGAACTAAGAAGTACAAGATAGTTTAATTTGAGATTTGAATTCTTATGTCATTGACCTCTATTAGATACTAGTTTATATATAGAGCTTAAATTCAAACAAGCTCAATTTTATGTAAAATGTAAAACATAAAACTGAACTTTCAAAGCAAAAAATAAATTAGTAATAAATTCAAAAAGTTTTGTAATAAGTTGATTTCATTAATTTAGAATTCTAGACTTCAAGATTTAAACAATTTCACCTTCATCAGTATTTTATAAGTAATTATATTTCACCTCAATCATAAAGTACGCTCAAGTTATAATGTGATTAAAATTTTGATTGGGCTCGACTTGGGTATACAAATTCGAGCCTAGTTTACTTGGTTGAGCCCGAGCATGACCAAGAACAGTTACTGCGCCTAGCTGCATTCTGACCTAGACGGAGATAAATTAAGCTAATCTTTGATTGAATCTGAGCTGAGCAAAATGTTGATACGATGTTAAAAGAACCAAGTGAAATTCATTAGATACTTGAATAGTTCTCGACTATGTGTGTAGATGATGTTAACTTAATTAGTTATGCAGACAGAGATTGGGATGGAAGTCAGGATGATGTGAAAAGCACATATTTTCTTGGTTATCAAAAAATAAATTTAAAGATTGTTGCTAATTATTCTCTGAAACAGAAGATATTTTTATTTAAGAAACTCCACGAGTTATTTGTCTACGTAAAGATATTGCATATAAAGACGGCGAATGAAGTGTGATCCATGGTAAGAACAAATCTGCCATAGTCATGAGTGGAGACCAAAGTAATCACGATAGAAGAAAGCACATAATCATAAAATACCATTTCATCTTAGAAGTTTATGAAAATGATCTAATTTAACATGAGCATTGCACAACATATAAATAGTTAACTGACATACTAACCAAGTCACTCTCTAAAGAGAAGTTTGTCTACCTAAAAGATGATTGGAATCATGAAGCAGGCACATTAAGGTGGAGCTCTGGAATTGATGAACTTCATTTGAATAGATGGAGTCTTTTCAGTTTTCCATGAATTGAATTTATTCCCACAGTTCCCACATTGTTAAAATTAATTTACTATCACACATGACAAAAATCTAATCACAGATATAGTTTCAAGCTATGGATGGATATAAAACAAACAACTGCTTTAAAAAAATGCAAAAGAATGGATAATTCAGCCTCGACATATCTTGAGACTATGAATACTCTTATAATCAAGAAAATGTTTGCATACACATACGTACTATTACATGACAAGGCACATTATTCACGCCAATTAAAAACATTAACAAAGTGCTTAAGATAGCTCTGAAGTGTGCGAGACCTACAAAAGGGTAGTAAAATCCTTGGAACGTGTCAACAAGGTTATGGTGTGTGTTGGAAGGGATTTGGAGGGTTAGAAAAGTCAACAGAAATAAAACATGGAAAAGGTTGCCCAAGGTCTAACTTTAAACAAGCACTACTCCCAATATCTAAGGAATTAGGCTATGAGTAATACATTAAAATTGTAGCCCTGGAAGACTAATTTCCAATGGTTGAAACCGTTTATCATTTTAGACATTCCTACAAAAAATTATGGCCTTTTCGCCGAAGGGTAGTAATGTAGTCAACAGGCAGTGCTAAAGCATAAATAAGCGCGAAAAGTTGACTGAAAAGTTGCTAGAACAGAGATACTTGCGCTTTAGATAAAAGGCATGCCCCCTGACTGGTACAAGCCTATAAATACTACTCCTAAACACTTGTAATAACATCATTCAAGCTCGAATCTATAGATTTCTTCTGAAATCTTCAAGTTGGTCAAAAACACCCAAAAGTTTGATTTTTCAAGATTTGGTCTACTAAGGTGATTACGAGGGTGTTTGGATTGACTTAAAAGTTGGTCAAACCTATTTTTTAGTTAGTTTTTTACTTCTGGAAGTGTTTGGCAAATATAAAAAATAACTTAAAATAAGTCAAAATGGCTTAAAAATAAGTTAGGAAGTGTTTGGCAAGGTCAAAAATGACTTAAAATAAGTCAAAAATCAAAGTAGGTCTCCCCCTACTTTTTATTTTTCGACTTAAAAGTCATTTCAGTTTGACTTTTTATTTTTGACTTAAAAGCTACTTTTTTTAAGCCAATCAAACGGGCTCTACATCACTCCAAGTTCATTTATTATGGTTATTTACAAAGGTAAATGATATTAATGGTGTTGATTGATGGTTGGAAAGTGGTTATAAATGAAGCCTAGGTTCTACCATTAATGGAGGTTGTTGCGTGTTGGTTGAAGAAGATGAGTAGTACTTTATAGTTGAAAAAATGAGTTGAATATTGTTTCTAATGATTCCAATAGCTTAATAATTGTTGGGTATAGAATTATCAAGTGTGATTATGAAAAACTCGAACTTGGATTGGAAGAGGGCTTGTAGCCACTTTGTAAACTCTAAATGAGTTGAAATGAACTCCACTAAACTCAAATTGATAGAAATCAATTATAATTGTGTAGATGAATTGAATGGGATGTGTGGAGCGTTGTTGAGCTTGTTTGGAAGGCTATAGCAATGTAAGTTAACATGCATTTTCCTTTTAAGACGATTTTGCTAAAATTGCATGAATGTAAGTTTATAAAACTGTTTGTATAATTTCGTAACAACGAACAACCAATTTTTTTATCAAGTAAACGTACTTCCATATATAAACATGATCAAAGACCTGGCCGTATACAAGTAGTATGCCAAAAGGTAAGAATCTACAAAAAGAGATGATTCTCTACAGACTCCACCCAATCTTTGGTATGATTGGGAACTCTATGGGTGCACCCAAAAAAGAAGGGATCGAAGGCTACTTCTTAATGGAGAAAATCTCGACTCTACCCCCTTTAAAAACTCTCATATTTCTCTTTTTACCCACATTAACGGTATAAGAACCAAGCTCCATGATCTACGTCTTTTCCTCCTTCACTCACTCTTCCAACTGAACAACAATTCTTTCACAGTTCTTGGCATTGCCCCAGAATTACCAAACCACCGAAACATATCCCACCATGACCGCAATGAAGAAGAAGATGATCCACGTTCTCTCCCGCCTCCTTGCTATTTAACACCAACTGACGCAAACAGCGTTCCGCTTTCTAACATTTTTCGCCGCTTATTTTTTTGCTCATTTGGATGTAAATATGGGGGACTACACACCTTTTGTGTAGTTTGTTATTAATACACAAATGTTACCCGTTAAAAAAAAAGATCTCCCCTCTCTCTAGTAGCTAGTCAAGTGAAAAACACACCTCCTCGGCACCTTAGGTATCCAAATTGAGTTACAAGGGAAAACTTCCTCTTCTCTGACCAAAAGTTTCTCATTATAAGACATAACGGAGAACATACCATTCCTCCCTATCCCCAACCTAAGTTGCTCGGACTCTTCACTTTTGGTGCTGCACCCGTGTCGACACGACATGGGCGTGGGTGTGGGTGTGGGTGTAGGTGTGGGATCCGTGTCCGATTTGGTCAACCAATTTTGGGTACTTTGACCAAAATCGATGGGGAAAGTCCGGATAGTTTTAATGATTTCTATAATCAATACAAAAGCTAAGATGAAATTGAAGAAAATGGAATAGCTTTTATATAGAAATTTCTATGTCACTCCCTTTTCTTTAATCTCTTTGCAGGACTCTCCTTAAGTTCTCCACAAAATATCTCATAATTTAGGTTTTATAACTCTATTTTTAGGCAAATCCCCGCACTCGTATCCATACATGGATCCATATCCCCGAATCTTAAAAATTAGATCATGAAGGATCCAACCTCTAGATCCGCACCCGTATCAGACACCCGCACCCGAGTCCGAGCAACTTAGTCCCCAACCACAAGTTTTGGGATTATCAACTGCTATAACTTGTGTATACAGTAGAGCCAACAATAATTGCAACTTGGCCATCTCCTAGTCGTGGAACTTCCTCCTAAATCTCAAGTCCCAAAAAGTCTCTCCAACTTATGACCCCTAATTTGTAGTATCGTCAAGTTACTTTGGTAAGATATTCTGAGTAAGCCTAGAAAGCCATCTTTCAATAGAGTATCCCCACATCACTTTTGTCCCCAAAAGTTAACCCTCCTTCCATCTCCTACCTTGATTGAGATATTTACTTCGAAATCATCCCATCCATTCATGATATTTCTCCATAAACCACCCAAAAGGCATAGCCACATCTCTAGTTCTCCAATCGTCTTACATTGCCTCGTTTCTCCAATCACCTTCCATTGTCTCGAATTTATCAACTATCACCACTCTCCAAAAAACATTTACCTCCACCCCGAATGTCTTTAGCCATTTACCAAGAAAGGCCTTATTAAACACCCTTAAGTCTTCAATACTAAGTCGTCCCCACTTTTTGGAGATGTGACAGTCACCCATCTAACCAAGTGACACTTGTTTGCCTCATCCGCCACGTACAAAGAAAATTTCATTGGATATCTTCCAACTTTCCTTTGACCGAAGCTAGAGCATGAAATAAAGACAAGAAGTAAGTGGCATACTCGATAAAGTGCTCATAATAAGCATTTATTTCCCTCCTTTGGACAAATACCTCTTCTTCCACCCCCATAATCTCTTCTCAACCCTCTCAAGAACCAAATTACACTCTTCGATCCTTGACATTTGGCGGCAATCCAAGATAGTTAGTCGAGAGAGTCCCAACCCTGTAATTCAAAACCAAAGAAAGAGATCCAATGTTGTCTACCACCCCAAATGGATATATAATGAACGAACAAGTTGTGCATTCCATGTTTGAAATAATTATGATAGCATATGCTTTAATTTCTTATATTCTATATGTTGGCTAATTGATTTCCTTGAAATTAGATATAGCACAATAATGAGTTTATAATGACTTGAGAAATTTCAAAAGGGTTAAATGAGGTTGAGCTTACATTTCATGTTCACATGTTTAACTTGATTTTGAAGGTACTAAATTGCTTTCAAGATAATATTTAAGCAATGATTTAGTTTGATCATTAATGGTCTATCGAAAACAGCCTCTCTACCACCAAGGTAGTGGTAAGGTCTGCGTACACTTTAGCCTCCCAGACCCCACTTTGTGGGATCACACTAGATATGTTGTTATATTTATGTGCTAAGATTATGCCAAACTTCTGATGACTTCTGGGCCAAAAAATGGTCAAATGATGATGTTCAATGTTTTTGGTAGAACATTAAAATGATTGAGAGGGCACTCATTTCCAAAAGTTGAAATGTTTCTCTTGAAACTTCACATACTGGTGTAGGCTAGTAGTTAAACCAAAATGGTTACTACTAGTGTACCAACATAAATAAAGGGTACATTTAGGGAGTTAGCCCCTCAGAGAGTTGACCCATATAGCACATACAGTGAGGTTGTTCACAATTGGGTGTCGATTGTCCACCATGATACTTCTCATGGTGATATGATGATGTCAGTGTCTAGAGAAACTCCTTAAGGAAGAAATTGTTAAATTACTCTTCGACCTAAATTATGCCAATTCTCACCTTTTTTTAAATCAAATAAAGTTTTCATTAATAACTATAAGGCCAAACGTGGCCGTATACAAGAGGTATACCAGAAAGGAAAAACCTACAAAATATGGTCCTCCCCGAAAGACACCCAATCTTCTATACAAACAGGATATACATGGGTGCACCAAAAAAATATAAGGGAACAGAGGCTAGTCCTTAATTGAGCAAAGTTCATCTTCACCCCTTCAAAAGCTCTCTTATTTATTTCTCTCCAAATGATCCACATCAACACAAGAGGAGTGATATTCCACGTCATGTACCTTCTTCTCTTGGCTCCACTCTTCCAGCTGAACAACATCTCTTTCTCCAGCTGAACAACATCGCCTTCATGGATCTTGGCATTTCACGCCTTATGTCATTTCTCACATGAATTGTTTAAAGCTTCATTCAGTGCATTGTTATGAAATTTCCTAATATATTATTTTATATTGCATCCTAAAGTTTCAAAGACATTGCTCAAAACCTTTTTGTGAGGTATCAATGATACTTACAAGGTACGATTTCATAGAAATTGTACTCAACCTCCTTGTGGGGAAACTTACTTGATTATTTTAGATCCTATTGTGTTCAAAGTGGATGGTACATGCTTGGCGTCTTCTCCATCCTCTAGTTTACTTTTAGTAGGCCCACCTTTACTCCCAAGGGTGCATGGTATAGGTAGAATCCTTTAGGATGAGCCAGAAATTTGTTGTCATTCTCGTGTATGTGCTTAGAGGTTCAAATGACATTGTGGAAGGTCTATGTGTGTACATGGGAACTATCATTTCATTTCTCGTCGATGTTAATGATGATGTTGTTACCTTTTCCCTACTTATGTAACATGGTCATGGGCCTAACGTACATTTTGAATAAGAAATGATGCTTCCATGTCGAATTTATATTTATGTCAGAGCCTTATGTTGACCTATCGTTGTGGGATTTGGGGTAGCTATCTTAATGTGGTTCCCTTGGTGGGATTTGAAGGCACTAAGTGACAGTCATGCCTTCCTTTTAGGGGCATGACAGACAATCATTCATATTCCTATTTATATTATATTATGTTTTCAACATGTACCCTTGTGCCTGACAAAAACAATTGTGGGTCAAGCATGTGGAAGTTTTTCTATCATAGGTGGTAATCAGACTGAAGATCATTGCCACAATTAGTATTAGTTATTTATATCACTCACACAAAAAGATATCAATTTATTTAGAATAAACAATGATAACCAAGTCAATAAAGTAAGTGTGATGCACAGTAAAATTAAACCATGGAATCATCAAGTAAATGGCATATTTAAGCATGAGGTCAAAGGTAGCTAATGACCTTCGTAAAAAACTTTTGCGCATGACTTCTGATCTGCACGGCAGTTTTTGTTCCTATATGTTCTGCACACAACAGAAAAATAACAAAATAACTAAACATCCACCAAAAAGCCGTAAGAGAAATCATAGACGCAAAACGAATAGAATGTTGACCCCAATTTCTGAAATAGGGGATATCCAGTGGATTGAGCTGTAAATGATAAAAGAAACATCACAAGAGTTATCAGATTAAGTTGACGGGGGCAGAAATAAAGACGTTTTTCACAAACACGTGCACTAATCGATTATCTGCATACTGGTTGCCACAAATGATATTCATCAGAAAGATACTTAGGCTACATAGTGTGGTTTCAACAAATAAAATGAAAGATGAACATAAACTGACCTTCTATGCGCTGCCAAGCACGCCCATAGAGTTTCAAAGCTTCTAGGAACCTATTGTGCTCCTCCTCCGTCCATCGCTCTCGTTGCTTAGTGATTGTATAAGGTTTCCTTGTCTGCCATAAAACAACAACAATCATTAGACTTGTATAAATAGCTTATCAACCAAAAGTTAAAGAGTCATATATAAAAAAACAAGGGACCTTAACAACAAGTTCCTCCCCTGAGGAGTAAGGGTCCATCAAAATAAAGGAACCAAAGGTAGCTATCTCTGCTTCAAATCCTCAGGGACAAACAGGGGATACAGAATAAATCTTCTTCCGATTCTCCCCACAACATCAGTTACTATCAAATATAATCTATCCGTGGTGTTGGGCAAAAGAACCTGATAATGTAACACTACTGCAAAAGAGAGGAACATGTAACAAACAGACATTGGAAACAAATGATCCACCTGCCTTTCTCCATAATCAAAATTATAAATATAAGCTTAATTTCAAAAATTTGAAAAAAAAAACTCATAAATAATCTCAGACCTTCCTCCAGATTTCTAAAATATAACAGCAAGTACTACTTTCTGCTAATTTTTTTTTTTTTTCATTTTGTAAAATAAAATTCTTCTTATTAAATCAGAGTCCACCAGCATAGACGTAGACAGAAAATTCCTTTATCCAGAATTGCTCACCAAAACGAACCGCATGATGCCTAAACCTTTACAGAAAATCAAATCAAAAACAAATCAGTCATAAACAAACCAACAAACTCAACTCACTACTTCCAAAATTCATCATCAACAACTTCAAATCTACATCTAACAAAAAAAAAAAGCCCATAAACCCTAGATATTTGATATGTAAACAAAATTTACCTTCGAAGAAAGCCATGTTGTAAGCAAACACTAGTTGTTGTTTCGGTCATGCATGAAGTGAAAAGTCATCCAACAACAATGGTAGATCGGAGAAAACCATTTCACAAGAAAAAGTATGAAGATGAAGAAAGCAGGTTTGAGGCAAAGGTAGCACTAAACTATGAGAGGTAACAGCTTTTTCATTTCCCATAAAATCTGAAAGAAAAATCTCAGCCACTAGTATTTTTGGGACTTGATTCAATTTCAATAAATTAGGAAATAAATTAGAGGCTAGAAAATGAATAAGAGAGAAGAGCAAGTAGAAGAAATTCCACGTGTCTGTATATGAGTGGTTTATGTCTATTCGGTGGGACCTAGTTTGCACTTTTTCGAAACGATAGAAAGCGGAAGGGTTTCAAATCGTAAATCTCAACCACAAACTGGGTTGGACTCCAATTGGAAACCGAGTTGAGTGAATTAACTCGCTCAGTTATAAGAAAAAAGGTGACAAAAGTGCTGCCACGTAATCAAATGTGGGGCCATATGGATGACGTGGAATGTCGGGAAGAGCGCGTGTTCACTACTTTACTAGGAAGTTCGTGAGCTCATAATTTTGTCACTAGAGAAATTGTGGTCGCTTAATACGCCACTTGGCGACTGCTTTTTAAAAAAAAATTAGTTCACGAATCTTCTCTGAGTGTGTGTTTTTTTTTTTAAAAAAAAAAAAATGAAATCCGAACGCAATAGTCAACAAATTTATTATCCAACCTTATTTTTAGGTCGATTGCCTAGGAAATTGTTTTTATCCTCCAAGAAAACATAAGTGAACACATGCATCTTGATGACAGATGTATTTTACTATGGAAATAATAGAGAAAGTATATATAATAGTAACAATTATTCATACTATATATCATGTATCAGAATATGCATATATCATATATCAGAATATATATAAAGTAGATTCATGAATATACACATGATATATAGGACATACACGAATATGCAATTGAATACAATTAGGGCTTTCTACCTCAATTTTCAATTTAAAATTTAGCTCAATTCTACCTCAAACACCTCCAAAATTAATTTCAAACTTTAGACATCACCTTACTAAAAATTAATCCTTATCTACAATGATTAGATGATGATTTGAAAACCTCATTCGATACAAATTTCATTTCCAGTATTAATTCGAACTTAAAGAAAACATTTGGAAAAACTCTCCCCCACTTCCCCGACCCCCCAAAAAAAGTATTTTATCAATTTCAACATAAGAATTCAGACATAAAGATAGACATTTGGAGAGAAGATTTTGAAAAGGTATTTGGATAAAACCTTTAGAAGAGCGATTTGTTTTTGAAATTGTACAATTATTTTAACGGGTTTAGTTCTAGCATATGAAATATGAATATAGCCCAATTTCGTTAACTTAGATTATTTTATGAGCCCATTTTAGTGAGCTAAGTTATCATACGATGCCATTAACTTCCCAAAATAAAATGGAATAGAATCCAACATAATTGGGCCAGACCTCAGCGAATATGGGCTAACAATTGCATAGGACCTTACTTTATGAGAAGAAGAAGAAGCTCCTTTTTTATCATGTTTTTGCCTTATTTTAAAGTGGTTTTTAATTTCTGCTCTTTAAACTAGTGGTCTTTAATTTTTGTATCCCGTTACTTATTTTGTAATAATGCACCATTCTCTCAAAATTATGAATATGAATATGCCTCTGACGATAGGAGTTACATATTGTCAGGGATTAATACAACTCAAATAGACATTGATGGATTGAGATACATTGTGCACTCCTAAAGCTACTCATCTTAGCAATTTAGAATAAGGTTGCAGTGTCTAAAACTTGCTGGGAACAAGAAGGATCAGCGTTGGATATGTTGGATTCATTTATACTATATTAAGGATATTTCTTTTTATAGAAATGAGAGTCCCACAACAAATACTTACTATGTGACTTCAAATGCATGGAAGAATACTTATTTTTGCCATCAATTCGGTGTAAAAAGTCATTGAGCATGTTATTATCGTGCGACCTAATTTGATAAAATTTATTATAAATTCAAGTATAAAAAAAAAAAAAAGTATAAATACAAAGTGGAGGAGCATTTGAATTTTCAAAGTGATGTTAGGTTATAGAAAGTTTTGATGATTGACAAAGTGACATGAAACGGGTAAGTCAAGCTAGTTCACATATACATACTGTTTCAAGGAGCTGAATCCGTAACAAGATCATATATTAGTAAAGACAAGTGTGCAAAAATCAATGAACGAATAATGGTTACTTCTGATTAAGTCAAGCAAACAAACATGTGTTGAATTGAAGAGTTGGAGTTCAAATACTAAAAGCAGGGAGATTGATTTTAAGAAGGAACTTTACTTGATGTAGAATTTTAAATCAAGAGAGTTTTGAGTTGAGGTAGAGTTTGAAGTGAAGAACAACTCTCTGAAGAGTTGTGCTTAAATAGAAGAGCAGTCACTCAGAACAAGGTGTACACTCACAAAGCAAAAACAATTAGCAAATTGACTTCGCCAATCTTGTTTGAATATTGAAGGAACACATTGAAGAACCAGGTCCTAATGTAGAGTTAGGCTAAAAGTTTTAGCGTTCATATATTAGGAGTTGTTCATTGATTTGTAATATTGATGTAATCTTAGTTTTAGTGTGTTATTAGATTATAGTCTTCAAGTTGGGATAACTTGAAAACTTGAGAACATATACCTTGAGAGGTTTGTGAGTTATTAAGCATTAGAGTTCACAATTCTTTTATGTTACATAGGTTTGTAATCTCTGGTTGAAAGGCTTATTGTGGTTTAGTAAAGTTGTGGTTAAATGTTGTAAATGTACATGTTGTGATTTTTACACCTTTTGTGAGCCGGATGTTTTTACATAAAAATAATGTGTTGTTTTTACTATTTTGTTGAAGCACATTAGCCAAGATACTAGTTAGCTATGGGACTATAAGTAGCGTGACGAAGTTTCTCTTGTGGAATTTGGTTTAGAATTAAAAAAAATGATTAGCATTAATAGGATTATTTAGAGTGACAAAAGAGAATCATTCAAAATGGTAAACATCACTTACTTACGGAGCTAAAAAAAACAAACCTTAAGTAGATATTTTTCCATCTAGAAAGTGATTGAAAAACAAATCTAGTAATGTTAGGTGCAACAACTTTAAATCATCACAAAGAAAAAGTGGACTGAAAAAGAATAATCATAAAGGAGGTTTCATGATTTGGTTGAGAAGAATATATATATATTTATTTTATTTTTTATTTTGTTATACCAAACAAAGATTTAAATTATTTTTTAAAAAAAAGAGGAAAAATGTCTAGTTGAAGACTCTTTCTTGCAAATTTCAACAATAACTTATTATGGTAAAAAAAATAACACACATTAAATGTATCTTCATATGTCATCACTAAATAGAAGTGGTTAGTTAGTCATACATTCATCTCTTACATCAATTTTTTGTCCAATTATAGTGAATTAGTCAAATTTCAGCAGTAACTTATCAAAGGAAAAAAAAGCTATCACACATTCAATGTATCTTCATATATAATGTCATCATATTATATATACGTGAACATATTTAACAATATAATAGAGAAATAAAATTTGTGAATATCGATATTGTACTTCAAGTAGATGATGTAATAAAGTAATAACAAGTAAATTAATAGAATTTAAAGAGGATATATTAGGAATCTGTATATCTATTATTAAAAGTCAAGAGATAAAACAAATTTTATGTATTTAATTATCTTAGAGTCAATTAACTAATTGTATGTTAATATGATGGTTAGGTGAAGAAAACATATTATATGAGGAAAATATGAAGAAAATGCTTGACAATTGTCTTGTTCAGTAAAGCAGCCAGCAAACCAACTAATTTCCCACATGTTAAGTGGCCTACTCTCCACTTTAGTGGACCTTTTGCTTCACTAACTATTTTTAAAAGTTATATTTTTCTTTTACCAAAAGCAATAATTTTTAATCCAAAAAGTAGACACAAAAAAATAGTTAAAAAACGAAAAAGATAATAACTATACATACCACCAACTCACGTATACAGGAAGCAGCAGTGCACAAGGAAAAGGAGCGATCCACTACTACTTCGTTCAGTCATGAACGTGAGATAAAAAATAATATTAAGTGTCCCACATTTTCCTCGGATATATATATTACTTATTTACTGGGGTAGAAATATATAATTACTAGTAATTAACACTTTCAAAATTATTATTTTTAAATTGAATAATGTTTAAAATACATTTCTTAAGCAAAAATAACTACTTATAAGTTTTAGCTTTCATAAAATGTAAAATTAATTAGTAACCTGAAAAATAAGTGTGATTCTATTAAAAAATTCTTAGATCTTCAAAATTGTTTAAATTTTCAAAGGTCATACTCCCTTCGTCCATTTTTATTTGTCATGTTGCGCTTTTCGAAAGTCAATTTGACTAATTTTTCAAGTTAAATTAGATTACACTAATTTGATATTTTAAACAAAAAAATTTAGATATTCAAAAATTGTATGAAAAGTACTATAAATTGCAATTTTTTTGCATCTATGAAAAAATACATCGTAAATTGTTCGTCAAAGTTTTTATAGTTTGACTCTAAAAAGGGAAACTATGACAAATAAAAGTGGACGGATGTAGTATTAATTGTAGGGGTAAAATGAGAAAAATTTAATAATTCTATCTTTATTTAGTAAGTGATCAAGTAATATGAGACAAATATTTTTAATAAGATATTCATCTAATATGGGATATAGAGAAAGCAATATATACTTCATCAACAAAAAGAATTGACACATTTCTATATTTAATAACAATTTAAGCTTTAAAATAAACTGGAACCGAAAGAGTACTCAACATTTAAATAAAAGAACTATTGAATTTAGGTGAACCACTACTAGAAATTAAGAAAAAAAAAAGCTAGCAATAAAATTTATCCATCCATACATAGATCCTAGCTAAATTTTCTTACAATCCGTTCGCTAATTCATAATTAAATGAGATTAGTATAAGTATAATTTTTTTGTTGTTTAATTACAAAATTTGATGTGTCATTAATTTCTCTTTCTTTTTTTAGGTGGGGTACATTTTCACCTTTGCATATGGCTACCAATAGAATGCCACTATGCAATTGAAAAAAAACAAAAACAAATAAGAACCAGACACTAATAATTCAACCAATATTATTTTTTTATGACAAGGGAAATCCGCGGCCGCTACTCTTTGGGTGAGCACAGGGTAAAACCCCCGCTCCTATGCAATAGCTCGCAAACCACATAGGAGAGGTAGCCCGCCACGCCAAGGAGGGTTGAAGGGATCGATCCCAATAGCCTTTCACGAGGTGCGTAGCGATTTGACCGCACAGACCAAATGAGCGAAATTTTTTTAAAGCGAAAGCGCTGTGCCATTCATTCATCAATTTCATTGCCTCTTCCCTGTCCTAGGTGTGGACAGGGAAGAGGCAATGAAATTGATGAATGAATGAGGGATTCTTTTCTAGCCTAGTTCTTCCACATGAATACCATATGATAGAATAGATAGCATCCATGAGGGGCCGTTTCCGAACGACGAGCTCGATCCAGAAGGCAAACCCCTTGCTTTCGCTGGCAAGGGGTTTCGAACTTGAGACCTCCAACATGGAAGTCCCAAGCTCAAACCACTAGGCCACCCGAAGGGTAATAATTCAACCAATATTCCCACCAAGAAATCAATGATGACCAATCTTTGACAAAACAACAATTCTTGATTTGATACTTATAAAAGGGTACTCTAACCCCATTACACATCATCTTGAGGCCTAACAAAACACTCCAAAAAAGAAAAAGAGTAGCAAAAATTACATTAACTCTTAACTAATATTTCTTGTTCATCTCTAAGTTTTTTTTTAGCTATGGGATCCACAGCAAATATCCAGTTACCAACACAATCCGAAGACGAAGAGCGTAATTGCACGTACGCCATGCAACTACTCTCATCGTCAGTGCTTCCCTTCGTTTTGCACTCAACGATCCAATTGGATGTTTTTGAGATACTCGCAAAAGATAAAGCCACTAAACTATCTGCTTTAGAAATTGTGTCTCACATGCCTAACTGTAAGAACTCTGATGCCGCTACCATGCTAGACCGGATGCTTTATGTCCTGGCTAGTTATTCCTTGCTCGATTGCTCTGTTGTTGAGGTGGGAAATGGGGGGACGGAAAGGCGCTATGGTCTGTCAGGTGTGGGCAAATTTTTTGTACGTGATGAAGATGGTGCATCCATGGGACCATTGTTGGCTTTGCTTCAAGATAAAGTATTCATTAACAGCTGGTGAGATTTGTCTTTTTACTGCACCAATGTTACCTTTCTTTTATCACAAGATTGTTAAATTTTAACCAAATTTGTATCATGTCAATTGTATGTGGTCCATCCTAGTATAACCTAACAAATTGAGTATATATTAGATAATTAATGGTAAGGGTATATATGCGTCCCTTTTATTAGGTAGAAAATAATGTTTGAACTTCTTTTGTGTCGAGCCATCAAGTATCCAAAACTCACTAGTCCGACTAATTCAAATCCATGACGCATAGGGCCTATTACACAGTGAATGACTCCATTTCCTAGCTCGAATCAAAGAATTCTGATTAAGCGTGAAGTGATCTATATATATGATACAAAGTTAACACTAACTTAGAGAAATCATGAGACTAATGGAATTTGTGAGTTAATTACAATTATCATGTTAACAAATACATCAACTGGTTCAAGTTAACATATAAATTGCTAAGAGAATACTTTTGCATGAGCCTATGTCCACTCAATTGCCAAAGATCAAGGGTACAATATACTTTCAAGAAATTGATGGGTAGTTAGGGTATATATGTTGCCAGCCTCGCACTCGTGGAATTACACTGAATATATTGTTATTACTGCTAGATAGTTGGGAATTAATTGCTTCCAGATGAGATTGAGGCGTAATTATAGTTGTTGTATTTCTGACTCTCTCTATCTAATTTAAATTACAGGTTTGAACTAAAAGATGCAGTACTTGAAGGTGGAGTTCCATTTGACAGGGTGCATGGTGTACATGCATTTGAATATCCAAAATTGGACCCAAAGTTCAATGATGTTTTCAACAAGGCAATGATCAACCACACAACTGTTGTCATGAAAAAGATACTTGAAAATTACAAAGGTTTTGAGAATCTCAAAACTTTGGTTGATGTTGGAGGTGGTCTTGGAGTTAATCTCAAGATGATTACATCTAAATACCCCACAATTAAGGGCACTAATTTTGATTTGCCTCATGTTGTTCAACATGCACCTTCCTATCCTGGTACCTTAATTCTCTAATTCTTGTTTTATCGTTTACTTTGATACTTTGGTTCAATGTTAGATTTTTATATTACAAACCAATGGGTCGTTTGGTTTGCAAATAAGTTATACAGAGATTATAATACGAGGTTTAAATAATAATGAGATTATTTAATCGATAGATTTTCTAATGGTAGAGCTCTGTCAATTCCTAACATGAACTGAATTTGTAATGATAAATATTGCAGGGGTGGATCATGTTGGGGGAGATATGTTTGAAAGTGTTCCACAAGGAGATGCTATTTTTATGAAGGTAATGTCCAAATCTTTAGCAGAGGCAGTATTTATGTACCATGCATAGATTTGGCTTACATGTCGAAAGTCTTCTTTAATTTCTTACTAATTATGTACCTCACATAACCGATGCAAGTTATGTAAGGCTTCTTTTTGTTTCACAAATTAGCGGACCCAAATCCAAATACTTTTGGGTTCACAAACTTTGAGTTGACCAATTTGTGAAATAAAAAAGAAGTCTCGCACAACTTGTGTCAGCTGGAACTTAACTACTTGCATAGTCCTGCATTCCTGCTCTTCACCAATGGTATCTATAACCTGTGATTAACAAGGACATTCTGTATTTATTGATGAAAAGTGGATCCTTCATGACTGGAGTGATGGCCACTGCCTCAAATTGCTGAAGAACTGCCATAAGGTTCTACCGGACAACGGAAAGGTGATTGTTGTGGAGGCCAATCTACCAGTGAAACCTGATACTGATACCACAGTGGTTGGAGTTTCACAATGTGATTTGATCATGATGGCTCAGAATCCGGGAGGCAAAGAACGTTCTGAACAGGAGTTTCGGGCATTGGCAAGTGAAGCTGGATTCAAAGGCGTTAACCTAATATGTTGTGTCTGTAATTTTTGGGTCATGGAATTTTACAAGTAGATTTCCACAACCTACTTGGCTCTTATGATTATGTATTTTTATGGCACTCTGGGACTGGAATTTGTAACTTAGCCCAGCTTGAATGTTTGACATTGATTCCTAATAATATTTATATTACTACTTGTTTGTTTCTCTAGTTTGAGAGGATGTCATTGTAACTTTTGTCCAAATTTCATTGATATCCTAGTATTCCTAATAATATTTATATATTCCTCAGTTCCATTTGATGTGATACCTTCATTTTTAGTTCGTTTAACACTTTTTTTGTATTTGGAAACAGAAATGCCATGATATGTTTAAGACCACGAATACTAAAAATCTTATTATTTCTTCTTAAACTTTGTGCCCGAAACACTTACTTCACTTAAAATGAAATGGATGGAGTAATAGTATAGAAAGTCTCCACATCCACAAACAGGCAGTTGGGACTAAAATGGCAACTTACTCTAGTATGATTAAAGTTTTTATGACGGTTATTTCTGGACTGATCGCGTCCAATCCGAACCTGTTAATTGTACTAATCCATACGGTGCTGTCTAATTAGTAAAGGTTTGCTTTATAGTTAAGAAGCATTACAAGAACAGAGGAAGTATGATCAAAGAAAAGGTTTTCTTATATTTTTGTTTGAAAGGGTAACTTAAGCTTTTCTTATATTTTTTTTAAAAGGGTAACTTAGTAGTTTTTCTTATATCTGCCAACCATCATATAAAGACTTGTTGAAGACACAACTCAGTAAATAAGAGTGTGCTATCTCAAACCATTAGACATTTAGCTGAGATGATCGCACAATTCAACATGGTATCAGAGTAGGCAGAGGTTCAATGTTTGAGTCTCCCACTAACTATTATCAAAAAGAATTTGCTTTGCCAATGAAAAAGAAAAAGACATGCACATGAGGGGTATATGAAAGACATAAGTTAGTAAACGTTTAAAGACATAACTTGTTCTCCACACTCGTGAGGAAAGAGAAGCTAAATGAATATATCTACGAGTTAATGATGTTTCTTGTTCATAGTTTTGTGGCAGACACTCCAACTAATTCCAATAAACTTATGCGTTCACAATGCAATTGTGTTTTGTCTCAAGAACAAAGATCCAAAAAATTGACTTATGTATGGAAACAGGATTACATGGTTGCTGCAGAATTTTGCATTTAGCTAGTACTGTTTTGCTGCCAATTCAGGAGAGAACATGCAGAAACATGATTTGGATTTACAAGTTTGCTTTTCTGTTTGGTAAACAAATTGATAGAAGATTTATGATTATGTATATGGGTTCTAGATTCTGAGGTGGATGTGTGGGCATAATAGAAAATAAGATTAGGAATCAAGATATCCGGGATACAGTGAGAGTGGCTTCCTCGGTGGCGGTGGACAAGATGAGGGAAGCAATGTTGAGATGGTTTTGGCATATGAAGAGAAGTATAGATGTCATAGTGAGGAGGTGTGAGAGGTTGGCAATGGTGGGTGTTCGGAGAGGTAGAGGTTGACCGAAGAAATATTGGGGGAGGTTATTAGAAAGGACATGACGCATCTTGAGCTTACTGAGGACATGACCTTAGATAAGAGGGTTTGGAGGTCGCAGATTAGAATAGAAAGTTAGTTGGTAGTTGAGCATTCTCTTTCTTCCCTTGGGATAGGCTAGGTGGTCGTATCTCCTACTTTCTTACCAATAGTACTAACACTATTCTCACAGTTTCTTGTTCTTCGACTGTTGTTACCACCTGTGTTTCTTGTGGTTCAGTATCACACTATTTCGTTGTTGTTGCTATTCTTTTTTTTTCATGTATGCTATTTACTGTTGTCCATGTCACATTATTTCATTATTGTTACTACTTTCATTTTCATATTTCCTTTTTCAAACTGCTTTGAGATGCTTTAGGAAACCACCACTCTATCTCTACGAGATAGGAATAAGGTCTAGGTACACTCTACCCTATCCAGACCACATTTGTGGGATTACACTGGATATGTTGTTGTTGTTGGGTTCTAGATTCTAATCTTTTTAAGTTACTGGGAGTAATTTGTACAAATTCAATTAACTTTAGAAACAAACATAGAGTTTGAGCCAAAGCTACTGGGTTCAGCCGAGCCCGTAGTCAACAATCTCCCTGCTAGGATGAGGCATTGCCTCTTAACGATTTGAATGTATAGCTATTGGACTAAATAACCATAGTAACATGTTTTATTGTACAAGTTCTTTTAAGCCATTGAATTACCAAAGATATGGATTTACTTGAAAGCATTGATATACATAAACTTCCAACTGCTAAAGAAAACATATTGAAGGTGAGGAAATGAAAAGACAATATACAGATAAGCACATAATATAGACATAGTTCAGTTGGGTTTTATTCTGTTAGAATAAAAAGATAGCAAAAGAACAAAGCAGAGTTTACATTTTGAAGAGCAAAGCTGCAAGATTGCTCAACTGAAATCTATTTTGATCATGTCTCTGCAGCAGCATCGGGACTCTGTTTCCGTTTAGCTGCTCCCAAGAATATCCTTGTACAATTCCTTGATCTTTACTATCAAAGCTTCTCTGTTAGCAGCAAAAGGTAATAAGAAGAGAGGTAAGCTAGGATGAACACAAAGGAATGAATAATAAACTTAGCTTCCACTAGTTCATATACAAAGAAACGGAAATTACCTGTCGGGTTTGAAGATCAAGTTCTTGTAGGCAAACCACTGCAGAGGAAGGGAAGATCCCCCAAAAACGTGTAAATGAGTTCAAGATAACATGGTGATCGATTATATAGTTCAAAGCTTAAACAAAAAAGCATTGATGAAACCTGATGCAATATACAATATGGTTCAAAGAAAGGATTTAACTTAAGTGTAACGTTTATTTTTTACCCTATCAGTGTAATTATTGGTTATAGCATTCAGGTTACAACATACAGAGTAGTGGCTAAGAGTGAAAATATTTCAACTTACACCGGTGTAACCAATTCCTACAAGCTCAAGAACACCAGGAATCAAAGGAAGCCTGTCAATTGCCTGCCACAATTAAGCAAGTCCCTTTGTCAAGTTTGTTATAGTTTGCAACACCTGAACTAAAATGGAACTAAAAAAAGTGCTAAGTTAGCAATCAGTAGCAGTACTGAGATCACTCCAGTGGAGCTCCAAAGCAGAATAAATGCAGCAACACCCAATGAACTGACTGCGTACTTATCATCAACTTTGTCCCACTAAAAGAAGAAATCAGATAGGTATCAATAATCAGGAGGAGAAAATCAAGAAACAAGTAAAGTTGAAAAAGCTAGTAGTACGTATTATGTCCTTACAACTTCTTGAATTTTTTGGACAAGCTCTGATGGTAACTCAGTGGTTGCCGTTTCAGCTGTGGCCTCTGCTGTGGCAACTTCTCCAGTTGATGTTGCCATTGCGGCCACATTCCTTGCAATCTTTCTACCTGCATCACAGCACATCAACGTCAAGGAAATTACAAAGGTATGAAAGAATTTGAACATCCAACGTAAAACCTTAAGGCAATGAGTGAGTGGAGTAGCCAACATTCTCTAACAAAAGACACTATTAACTTTTTAGTATAAACTACAAGTTACTTCCTCCAATCTAATTTATACATTCTTTCTGAATGCTTGATCCAGTATGTTTCTTTATGACTTTTACAATTTCAAACTATATTTCTAACTTTTGTTATAAATTGTCCTATAATACAACATAAACAAAACATTTTAAACTATGTTTTCAATGGAGCAGCCCATACAACAGAGAAGCTACTTCCTTATTATAGGATTGGAAGATCCTCCGTCTATTGCATAGCAGGTAATTGAACTAGCACTCTCTTCCTGGTCTATCAGATTAACTAGTTTTAAGATAATTGACTGTCTACTATCTATGTCATGCCTTGGCCAATGAATATTGAAATATTATTTGCAAATCAATGTTCATTTTGCAATTTTGTCCATCATTTCAACTTTAAGAAGAAATGGTTCAACATAACCTTTTACAATTTGAATTTAAAAAAACTGAACCTACAAAAATCTCGTGTTATAATGTTACTTACAGTAAGCAGTGGTTCTGGCAGCACGGCTTTGAACGGCCGGCGGCGGCGGAAGGGTGGGTAGTGTCACACATTGCGATGATGCCACGGCAGCGGACTGACGAGTTGTCTTGCCGTCGACGAGGGTCGATGAAGAAGAGAGAGAAAGTGAAGGGGAAGTTGTTGAGGCCATTTGCTTCTCACTTGATTGAAAATAAAAAACTCCCCAAAAAAAAAAAATACTAAACAAGATTTCTTTTCCTGATGAGTACCAAATAAATGGCTAATTTTTGAATTTTAAGAAGAAAATATTATATTTTTTCTGAAAAATTAAAATTTGGGATATTTTGAAGAATATTTATTGTCAATAGTGAAATGTAAGATTTCTTGGAGCTCTCAAAAGTATTAAGAACCACCCATTTATGCCTTTGTGGGATGAACCCTATCATCATCTGCTTTGGATAGGGAATTTATGGTGCTATTTCATTGGACATTTGGGTTTTCTTAAATGTACCTGTTTGATATTATTTCTATTTAGATTATTTAAAAAAAAAAAAAAAGATAATGAGATTTTGCTTAATTACGAAACATAGTTTGTACGCATAATAATAGTGAATGTGTATTAGTGTCTATACAATATCTATGTAATAGAATATGACCAAATTCATGTGCATAATAAATTAATAATCGTGAACTACACAATGTTCGTGTACATAACAGGTGCATTCGCATGTATATAATATTTTTGTGGCTGTATTCACAAGCATAATAATAGTAAAATACATTGTATTTATATGTATGATAAGTATATCTACACAACTACATAATTAGTCATACTTCACTACTATATATACTATTATTATCTATACTTTCAAAATATTATATATATTACCACTAATTAAGAGTTTCTTACGTAGCTTACACTTAGAAACATGTATTTTTGCTACCAGATACACAAAAATAAGGAGAGGCGAGCGAGATTGGAGAGAGAGGCGAGCGAAATTCGTATGTATCCCAAATACATGAGAATCACATTAGATACACACTAGACACATGTATATATATGTATCTGGAGTGATTCACATGTATCTGGGATGTAAGATACATGAGAGAGTGGCGAGCAAAATGAAAAAAAGACGAGTGAAACCGCTATCTATTTTCTGTTATAAATACAAGAGCCACGAGGCAACAACATCTATCTTTTAAAGTAAGAATTTGAATTTGAATTCAATCTTTAAGATTTTAATTATATTTTTAAAATTATAAATTTACACCTACTATTTGTTACAATTTTACTTGTAAAAATAACTAAATTCATGAATCAAAATAATGAATTCAGAAGTGTTGAAAAAGAAACAAACCAACCCTAACAATATTCCAACATTTCAAGCATAATAAACACTAAAAAAAAGTAAACTTAAAGAAAATCTCACTTTAATTTGTAAAAAGAAGAAGAAGAGGCACTAATTGAAATTTTTCTTACAAATTAAAGGGTGGCTGGAATGAGAACATACAACTATGATTACAACATTGTAACTTTTGATATAAGAAGAAACAAATCTCCAAGTTCATAGTACACACTTAAGTCTCTTTTATTCTCAAAAAAAAAACTTCATAAATCAACTTGACAATCTGGAGAACCAAGCAAAGGAACTTGACCCATAAATCCCTTTTTGTACCCAACCAACATGTCACATTTGACATAAACTTCATAGTGTTTAGTCTTTACAATTCCAGCTTTATATCTCATTTTCCCCATAAGAACTAGTCTCAATCCCACAACTCCATAAACTTCATCTATCAGTAATCCATTTGCTACTTCCACCGACACAGGTACCGATGCACCTCTTATCAACGGCGATAATATCACCGTGCTTTTTGTTTTCTAAAATTAAATACGTCAAAAATTAGCTCATAAAAATATAACTCGTGGTTCTGTGCTAGCCTTGGCTAGGGATTTATTCACGGTATATATATACACAATTATTATATGCAAATATACAATAATTATATGGGCTAAAACAACTTGTATTCCCGCCGTCACAATTTTTGTTTCAAAAAAAATATAGTAAATTTTCGTGACTTATAGTAGTACTTTTTACGAGTAGTTTTTCAAATATGTAAATTTTGTCTTAAAACTTAAAGATTCTTATGCCCGAATTAAGAGCCAAAATTAATCTATTTGGCTCTTGAAATTCGAACGGTGCTATATGAATTGAGACAGAGAAAGTAAAGCCTTATTTAGTTTTGGTAAATTCTGTATCAAGTCAAACACAGACAAATAAATTGAAACGGATGGAGTATGTGAATTTTACCTGAAATAAAGGTGGAAGCACCACTGGAGGTGTAATTGATTGTCCCTTGTAGTAAACAAGAGCTGAAAATTGGTCATAATCCAATCTAACTCTCCTATTTGGATTTCTTGCCAACACTGTGAATTGCATGGTGGTTGACATATAAGGAGGGGATGTTACATTTAAATCATATATGGCAGCACCAACTAGACTGAAATTTGGCTTGTGGGGTCTATAAACTAGCCATAATATGAGCACAACAAGGCCAGCCAAGATGACTAAAATTAACAAGAAAGTGCACAAAGTTTTGGCTAGACTTTTTCTAGGTGATGATGGATATTTTCTTGGATCATTAGAGGATGGTAAAGGAGAAGGTTTTTGAGGATAACCAACACTTTCATTTTGAATCTTTTGTTGGTCATAATCACTCATTTTGTCTTAATTTTCTCTACAAATTAGTTCCACTTAGAAGTAGCTTGTTTCTTAAGTCGATGTTGACCTGTATATAAGTTTTACATATCGAAAAAGAAAGTAAATTCCCAATTAATATAAGCACTAACTAGTAGAAGAAGATTTTATAAATAAATAAAAACTCACCTCAAAATTTCTTCTAGCTATTCTTGTATACTTGTCTTAATTTTTCTTTGCTTTTGCTCCAAACATCAAGTCATTTGTGCCTTTTAAGTCGATGTTGACCTGTATATAAAGTTAGATACATGAAAAGAAAAAGACCCCATTAATGTAACCACAAGAAAAGAAAGAAAACTATAAGAGAGGCTTACCTCAACCTTCCATGAACAATAAAATGATCAAGTGTAATTAAAACCAATTAGTAGCTTTAACAAAGGAGAGTTAGGAAGTGTTTGAATTGTTAAGTGAGTGATAGTGGTGAGAAAAGGTGGAATAAAAAGATAGAATCTATGAAAGAAAAAAAAAGAAGGGAATTAGGTTCTCTCTTTGCTAGTTGTTTTCAATGCAAATTCTTTTGTTTTTTGTTACTTTAGCTTAGGAAGAAGATTCTTGGCTAGTAGCTGCCGACTAATATGTAATTTTGTGTTATGTGTAACGGTGGAGTCTTATGATGTGATGACACCTAGAAAATGGAATTGCTATACATTTGTCACCATTTTTGCTACATAGTTTCATGACAATTGGTTTTGGAGTTGCCGTGGACCAATTTGATTGCTGATCATTTTATAAGTTAAAGTGTTCAATGATACAACGGAGACAAGTTCAGTTGTCTAAATGTGCATACTCAAAGTAAATGTATTTATTTGCTAGCTACAACCAAATTTGATTTTTTGTTCATGGATTATGCCTTTATTGGAACAATAACAATAATGACATACTTAATTTAATCTCATAAGTGAAATTTTAAGAGAATGGAGTGTACCCAAATCTTTCTTCTACCTTTGTGAAATAGAGAGGTGGTTTCCGACAGAGCTCGGTAGACAATTTTTTTATATATATTTGAAATGGTAAAGATTGTACTAAAAACATGAAGAATTCTCCTTTTAATATTCTTGTGCAACTATATATATATATATACATAATAGACAAATCAAATGAATTCTCAAGTTCCTTGCCCAAACTACAAATACTTGCAAAGTTCACCATTAAACGTTTCAAACTCTCTCAAATGCAAGACATATTTCACCTACTAAGCTAAGTACATAATAAACCAATAACTAAATAAAAAGTGAAACATCTTGGGTTGCAACTATCATCAATCCCCTAATTCTCAGGCTTACAAGACATACACACATAACACAACACACAAAAACTACAAACCTGTATATCTATCTTAATGGCTATGCTACATTTGCCTAAAAACTAATTTTTCTCATTGATGGACTATTCGCATTTCGTCTTTGTCCTTAGGTTGAGTTCCGTTTTGTAGCTGACGAACAAACTGTCCTTTCACTCGTGGTCGCTGCTCTGCAAGTCTTTTCCTGCTTTCGTATCGAACCTGTGCAAAAATGATATCAGTATAATGAAGGACAAAAAGAAGATACTTAACTAAATGTTGGCTACTTCTGAATAGTTTTGTGGTTGTCTACTATTTGATCATTCAAGTATATGAAAGGTCAAAAACCAATAGTAATGGCATTCATTTCCGCTAAACTACCTAGAATATAGAGATTAGTTAACGCTGTATTCATTTAAAATTGATGCAATATATCTAAGTTGAGTAATGACACTAGCAACGACAACAACAACATACCCAATGTGGTCTCATAAGTGAGGTCTGGGGAGGGCGGGGTACCTAGACCTTACTTCTACCTTTGTGGGGTAGAGAGACTGTTTGCGATAGACCTCAGGTCAAGAAAACGGTTTTCAGAACAAGTTTTAAGAAAATAATAAAGGCAGAAAAGTATTGGCAGGAAAAAAGTAAAGATAACCAAAGTAAAAGAAACAGTAGTAATAGAACTGAAGAATAAGATAATGGCACTAGCACTAAGGTTATATATACCTTTTTCTCATAGCACCTATCTTTCCGTTTTAACCGAAACTTCATGAGTGCTGCTTCCCTTTGGCTGGTGCTGTGATTCTCTGATCTTGTCTTATCATTGTAATTCACACTCTCAGAAACAGGACCTCTCTCTGGACTTACAACTGGGAAGGAACTTTCTACAGCTTCATCAGAAATACTTCCACAATGAGAGCTACTGAGCTTATTTTTCACGCCACTTCCCAAATCACTAGATTCACAAATTGCAGTATCATATCTTGCCTTTTCAACTGTTACTAAATTTCTGTTATCTTGTTCTTCCGCATTATTCTCAGAGTGAACTGTAGTATCATCAAATGGTTGTTTGTAATGCTCCATATTTTGAACTTCGGAAGTTGAACAAGTCAAAGAACTTGTTGGAAGTGAAGACTGTGATCGAGGGCTCTGTACTTGTTGAAAACCTGATTGTGTATTGTACACTGAAGCATTTATGCGAATGTCACTGGCAGCCATACTTCCAGACCTTACCCTGTCAACTGGAATGAAGCTTACTTGGGTGCCCGATAATGCAACTTTACAATTTCCTGGTTGGCGCATAACCAGAGCTGTTTCGTTTTCATGACTCTCAGTCAATGAAGCATCACGCTGCCAAGTAGAGGCACTAGAACCTTCCTTCAATGGAGCTGAATTGCTACTCAATCCAGAGAAAAGAGGTTGCAACGTCATCTTATTTTCATATCTGACATAAAAGAAGGTTTAGTCAATTTTCAGATAGCATCTGGAAACTAATTTAAGCAGTAAAGGTCTTTCGTAAGATAGTTTAGGCAGATAAATTACTATATAATCTCAACTGTTCACACTGCAAGGTACTGCTGTACTAATATTCATATATAGGTATAATATACTCACGTCTTTTCTCAGAGAAGACGTGCAGAGAAAGAACATTCGATTGGACTTGTAACTAGAGGGAGGGAGGCCATCAAGGATAAAATATGAGAAGCCTTGGTAGTATTTCAAAAAAGATTATCAGCCTGAAAGCAATAAATAACTAAGCTAGCAAATAAGGGCATCCTGAGTCTTCTTTTTTCGTGATACGGTAAGATAATTTCATTAAAACTGTGTCCTTGTAAGTAGAAGGCATCATTACACACTCTAAGTCACCTTTCATTACACTCAAAACAGTAAAGGTGAATTTTCCAATCTCGATCTTTTGGGGTTTCAACTTAGAAGTGCCAATAAAGAAAGATGAGCAGCTAGGTTTAACGTGAATTAACGTGAATACAAACAGTTATAGTTTGACTTGGTCTAGTATATCTTAGATATAAGAATTTAATAGAGGTTCTTACCATATATCACAAGAAGATAATAATATTCAGCCTCAAAATATTTCCTGGACAAAGAATTACTCCACTTTTACAGCATATATCTGGTTGTCCCATGCATTATTTTTGTACAATAATTTCTGCCTTCATGCTATTGATAAAATTAATAACCTATCATGATATACAAGCATTACATGCATTCACTATGGCTGAGTAGTTAGTAAACTCCTTAAAGGGATATCCATTCAAATCTTCAAATTTTCCTGGGCAGTGGCTTGGTAATTAATTAGAAATAGAAACTAAAACACACACATAAAGGCCTTCAAATTTAAATATACTGCACATTCTTCATAAATTTGATACTTTCTAGATGTTGATTTCCAAAATAGCCACGAATAGAGTCAGTGATGAGCAATAAGGAAGGAACAACGCCTACCATATAGCTTCCTAAATGGATGTCTTATACTAGTTTTCTCCCTACTGTATAATATGCATGAACGGCCCTTCCACCAGTATTGCATCTCAACTGTCATAGAGAAATTGCTACTACCAAAAGCTATATAGTGTGACTAATTCCTGAAGGGAATAAAGAATTTAGACTTGATTGGTTCTACCTTTAAATTTTGACAATTGAATTTATTGCACTACTGAATTCATGGTTTCATAATTTAATAATTGTTGAAATTTTAGTAATTTTTCAAATGTATATTTACACTCTTATGTCAAAATACTGGGTTAAAAGTGAACCCAGTAAAACAGGCTGCATCCCCTGATAAAGAATTGTCACAAATCTCAACTTGCCGCAACAGCAGTATGCAGTAGTTGAAATGTGGCTACTCACTCTATTTACACTTTTTTGTGTTTAAAGAGTACAAATACTACTATCCTACAGAGACAATGATACAATTTTGGGGTACTCTTCCCGATGGAGAACTGTTCCTTCATATTTGAGGAATCCGCTAAGCAAAGAGGACAATTCAACAATAGAATGTCAAAGAACAGAAATGCAAAACTCACTTAGAAAAGGCGGATGCTTTTGAATGACTTATCATGTTCTGCTCCCAGGACGCTTCATCATTTAAGCAACTGGGATTAAAGGTTCTCAAAGAAAGATCCAGCCTGGAAGCGAGATTTGATTTCTCTCTACTGTCATGAGAATGGCTGTCACTATGAGCCAAGTAATTTTCAAAATTCCCCATCAAGTCAACAGCTTCAGCATTATTAGGAACAGAATAGAGTTCATTCAACTGGCAATCAACTTCATCAGCAGTACACGTATGTGCACTAAAACATCTATGCTGCACTTCATTACCCGTAACCCTTGGTTCGGCACAAAGAGTGGCATCTTCTGAACCAATAGCAACTGAGCTGTCAGGTGTAGTGCCGGAAGAAGTTCCCATTCCAGAGCTGGTCATGTTTGCTACATATGATAGTTTGTCAGTTCAAAGCTTAGACATATAACTCCAAAATTTGATAGAAGACAAGGGATAGCTCGCCATACCTAGTGGTTTACTTTCTGGCATAAATGATCTTTCAACACATTCTTCATGTCTTCCATCGTTGCACATATTTGAATCATCTTTATGTGTAATATCTGTAACACCCTGCATATTTGGCATACACACACTATCAGCTATCAAGAAAGGCATGGGACAAGAGTTCTGCACAACAGTTGGCAAAAGATGTCATCTCTATGTAAGACCCGATGAAACCAGTCTAATCTAGAAATACATTCTTCTTTATGTGGTTTCATAATGCATCATTATCATAAATTTTGGGAATTATATTACTTTTCAAACTTAAATGATGTAAATCAACTATCCGCAGAAAAACTGAAGGCACTTGACGGTATGGAGTGCAAAAGAAGATCAGCATTTTATCTCACTTAGTCGATTTATTTTCTTGAAAAAAGATGACCTTTAACAAAAAAATAGCTTAAAGTTGGCATATAAAATTACATATAGATAATCAATCATGTTACATCAAAATCTATGAAGTGCAGGATGATGGAGCTCATACATCTCAGTTAAATGAGGTTAACACAGAAGATATCACTTACTTGTGACTCGCAACCTTTGTCATTTCCTCTTTGAACAGAAGCCAGATTATCACTAGAATAGTTACTTGCTGTGTCATTCTCAGAAGCTGCTACAATTTTCTGG
The DNA here is from genome assembly GCA_029582245.1 of Solanum etuberosum. Classification (NCBI taxonomy): domain Eukaryota; kingdom Viridiplantae; phylum Streptophyta; class Magnoliopsida; order Solanales; family Solanaceae; genus Solanum; species Solanum etuberosum. The sequence goes on from JAJONR010008934.1 coordinate 37,425, forward strand.
TTTACAACAACCTCATTCTGAGGATGGCTCCTAGCACTTTGCTGATCATTCAAGTGAAATAAAATAACTTGTGTTAATTCAATTGGTTAAATTTGATAACCATTTATAAATGTTTTCTTTTCTTTTCCATTTTGATTTTGGGATATGTAGAAGTTGGAATGAACAAAACATACGATTTTTCTTCTCCAAACATGCTGCCACAAGTTCCTCAGCTCATTTTTCCTTACAGGCTTAATGAGAAAGTCTGAAGCGCCTTTAACCATGCAATTCAAGACTGTGCTAATGGAATCTTTGGAGGACATCACTGCATAATAAATAGGCATATTAAGCATTACGATACCTGTGAAATAGCACACTAAAATAAGAGCTGAGATCAAGAAAACATACTTATAACAGGTATGTTTTTGCACAAGTCATGCTCCACCATTAAAGTAAGCAGTGCATATCCGGATATTGACGGCAGCTCAACCTCAGTCAATACAAGGTCTATGTTATTAGGCCTTTCCTTTAGTGTCTCCCATGCCTTCAAACCATCAGGAACAGCAGCAACTGTTTTGTAAAACAACTTATTATTTCTTTGGTACCGAAAAACAAAGTGTAAAAAATTTACAAGATGCTATATACACAGTCACGCCACAAGAATAGCCAGTGTGCTGAAACATAAAGTTAATACATGCCTCTCAGGCAACCAATTACAAAACGCACAAAGTAAGGGGTGGATGTCGGGTTGGTAAAACGTGGTAGATTAAGTCTTCATTAGTCAACAATCAAGTATGAAGGTTAAGTAATACTCTTGAGCCCCACCATGATATCAGTCAATGAAATTTACGGCAGGATGGAATTTTACAGATACATTACATCCTTCCATATTCTTTTAAGGGGTGGTGCAGGGTGGGGGAGCATCAGCGAATTGCAGAATCATAATCTAGGAGGAATACATGGAGTTATAATACTACTAGAAATCTCCAGGTGAAGGATGAGCGTGATATTATATACTCCATGCTATAACCTGAAGAAAAGAGGACAAGTAAAAGAAAGGATTGTATTCTCAGTAACTGAAAGGCTCATGCTGAAAATGGTTCTACAGACGACGAACTATAGAAGACACGGGCAGGCTAAAAGCCTAAACAAAATCCTAGGTATCCATTCCCAAAACAAGGGGAAAAATGACACAAAAATATATTTTCCTTACAAATAAAGAAACAATTCTATTTCAAATCTGCTTGATATCCAAACACACTACAATCACTGTCCAAGTCTTAGGTAGAAGATCAGATAATCCAACCCAAAATGTTAAGGTAGTAAGCTCAATTTGAGACTTACCAATTTTATGTATTTGTGGTGATTTATGTAGTAAATATTTTGAATACCTCTTTGTATAAGGGACACTATATATCACTTAAACACCATCCTAAACATGACTTGGAGCTAATATAAAGAATCTTGGGAGTAGATTTTGAAAATCTAATCTTCAAATATTTTCAAGTAACCAAAAACAAGCTTCCATCACAAAACTTCAAAATGCATGTCAAAGCACAACTTCATAAACTCAAATTTTCAAGTTTCAAACTTCAAAATCTATAGCTAAACGGGAGCTTAGTATCAAGTTATCAACCCCAAAAACTTAATGTAATGAGTGCAGTCGCCCAAGACCAAAGGTGGCTCTTGTTTGAAACTTTTTTTTGAAGACATCTTCATACCAACAAAAAAAAAAAAAACAATAATGAGTATATTAAAAACAAAGTGAGTTTATTTTAACTATTTTCAAGAAGTTTTTGCTCAAAAATCTGTTCTTTTTGACAATTTCAAAAGAAGAACTCAACAACTAACAGATCACTTGCATGTATTCAAAAGAAGAACCCCTTTTTAACTTGCACAAAGTTTTGTTGTTGAATTATCAAGAATAATGGAAACAAATGAACAATAAAGGAGCAATACTGTTGAAACCGCATATGACCAACCTCTATAACTACATTTACGAAGCAGAGCAGCAATAATCTGACGAGTGCAATCATCAGCTTCAACCAATAAAACCCTAAGCACCATTTTTGGCAAACATTCACCATCTCCTTCACTTGCCATCACTGCTTCACCCATTTTACACCACCAAATCCAATATTTTGTCAAAAACTGCAACCCCTTTTGGTTTTCTTGAAGAAAAAATATCTTTAACAGCCCGCCTAAAACTAATGGACAGATGTGAATGAAGGGGTTTTTGTAAAAAATGAGTCTTGATTCTTGGCCGTGGAAATTGGGTAAAGATTATTTGAGGGATGTAAATCTAAAGACGGGTCATCATTGGTTAGTGGATGAGTTGTCTCCATTTTGGTCCACAAATTTGATTTTCCATAGAATCATTTTCTTCAAAATCGTGGTGTTAAAGCCTTCTCAAATGACCCTACTAATATCAGATATTTTCAATGACCATTGCCACGTTTCTGTGGGTAGATACTACAAATTTCACTTGGCCACAAATAATTTTACCTCTTTTTTTTTTTTTTTTTAATTCCACTATCGAAACCATCAATCTACTTTAAAAAGATAATAGATAATGATAAAATTTAGATAAATTAAGTCTTATTTGGACTTAACTTATAAAATCAAATTGAATATACTGTTATTGTAAAATTTAATATTGAAATTGGGTTGTATCATGAATCAGTTTTTAATCTGTTTTAATCTGTCTTATTGATGGATTAATTGAAGTGGTATATTCAAGATGAGGTGCCTTAGTGTATGTTATTTACGGATGACATAATACTGATTAATGAGACATGTAATATTAGGTTGAAAGTGTGGAGACAAACTCTAGAGTCTAAGGGATTCAAGTTAAGCAGGATCATTGTAGAATATTTGGAGTACAAATTTAGTGATGCATGAGTTAAACGTGGAAGTGAGGCTTGACACACAACCTATCCCCAAGAAAGAGAATTTCAAGTAATTCGAGTCTCTAATCTAGGCTAGTGGAGACATGACCAACGATATCACACATCGTATTGGTGCGGCGTGGATGGAGGGAATGTTTGCCCTCGGAGTCTTGTGTGATAAAAAAAGAACAATCAAAACTTAAGGATACGTTCTATAAGTGGTGGTTGGACCATTAACATGCAAAGTGTTGAATCAAGAACTACCGTGTTCAAAAGATGTGTGTTCAGAAAATGAGGATGTTGAGATGGATGTATGGGCATATTAGGAGCGATAAAATTAGGAATGAGGTCATCCTAGATAAGGTAGGAGTAACCTCCGTGATGGACAAGATGGAGGAAAAGAGATTGAGATGGTTTGGACATGTGAAACAGAGATGCACAGATGCACCAGTGATGAGGTGCGAAAGGTTGGTTTTAGTAGGCATGAGGAGAGAGAGAGGTAGTGATAGGCTGAAAATGCATTAGGAGAGAAATGATTATACATGACATGAATAAACTTCAAATTACTGAGGACATGACCTTGGATATGAGGGTGTGAAGGTCGCATATTAGGGTAAACGGTTAGCAGATAGTGGACTGTTGCCTTGCATTCGAAGGTTCAAGCTTGTTGGTGTCTGTAATTGTACTAGTCGTATTATTATAATTCTAGTTTTTTATACCAATTTCATATGTTTATTGTGTTTCGACTATTGCATTATTTTGTTGTTGTTTATATTCTTATCTCGTAGGTTTTGTACTTTTTTTTATAAATTAATTTTATGTTTTATTCCCTCTTTTCTTCTTCATTACATCTGAAATTGTTGCACTTGAGCCGAAGTCGACCTTTCTACTTTCACTAAATAATGATAAGACCTACATATATTCTATCTTGTTTCAACTCCATTTATAATATACATCAATCTATTGTTCTTAATTGGGGTGATTCTTAATTTGGGGTGGGGGGTGGGGGGTGGGGGGGCAATGGACTCGAGTAAAATAAAACTAATTAAGTATTGAACCCATTAAATCACGGGAAGATGTGGATGTCCCACAAAACCGGCCTCTACGACTTTGTGTAAAAGAAGAATTAAAAAGACAAGATGAGTGCAATATTTAATGGTTTTGTTGAAGAAAATATCTAAGAAAAAGCAGCAAACTAGTGGATGATATGTGATCTCTCTAATTAAAGCAAACTATAGACTTTGCTTTATAGCCATGGAAAATTAGGCAGCATCTGAAAACATGTTGATATGATGGAGAGATATTTAATTAAACCAATATTGTGGTACGTGGAATTAAATTTCTCCAATCACTAATTAAAAGTTTTGAATCTTGATATATGTGAAAAAGTCTTTATGATACAAATTTAAATTAATCATAAATTTTTTAATATAAATATTAATATCAAATAAAAAACTATTATAAAGGAGGAGAGAGTATTCAAAGGTGATCAATAGGCGTCCTGTTATTGGCCAGGATGAGTTGGCAATTTTCTCATCACTCATTTTGATTTTCTTTTAC
>JAJONR010008935.1:0-33320 GCA_029582245.1 Solanum etuberosum
ACTCTTCAACCAATGTTCACTTGAAGTTTTCGTTACCAAACAAAGTTGAGGTCGGCAAGAAAAAAATGAATGACAAAAACAAACAAAAAAAGGAGCAGAGTTTTTTTTTTTTTTTTTTTGGCTTATGTTTTGTTCACAAGAGAATGGTGAGACATGATTATACACATATAATACAAATACAGGGTTTCACCCTTTCTGAAACTATTGATTTTCAATACAATTTTCCTCATGTTATTTTGGAAATTTAATTCCGTTAGTTTGCCCTGTTCTGTTGATTTTTAAGTTAGAATTGAAGTTTAATATGTCAAACTAGTTCATCAACAATAATTTCATCCTAGTTCAAATACTGTCAGAATTTGAAATTTATTACTGAATTTCCAATGAAATATATATACATATTTCGTATCGTCCAAATCCGTACCTGATACTTTAGCTTCACTCTTCTTCCTACCAAATTAAAGAAACAGCAGTGGTCTGTTTTTTCCCCCTTACCCCACCAATGGGTTGGCCAGTCAATTTTTGGGGCCTTCTAATTTGATTTCTTTAATTAGGTAAATAAATTTTGGGGCATGTTGAACATTTCATTGTAAGTAACAGAATCTGTTGGTCCCTTTTGTTTGTTAATTTGTCCCACAAGCTTTAGCCCCTTTTTTTTCTTTTCATGTTTGTTGTACTTGGTAGGAACATTGAGCCAATTAGTTGGTTCTTTTTTCTTTAAATCAAGACTATTAAACCATATAAGTTCACCAGTAAATTGACATTTTTCTAGCTATTTCGTGCCGTGACAGTAAAGGTTTGTGCAGTTAGTGTAATACTGACTTTCTTTGAATAGCTAAAGTTGAAACAAGAACATGGCTTCCATGATTAGTTTCAACTTGTGAAAACACATGTACCTATTCTCCAAAGCTATTTTTATTCTATTTTAAGATCACATTTGGCCTTAAGATGAATTGAAGGGGGAAAAAGCTTGACATTTTGGTTAGTATAATGATACACGTTTGTACCAAAAATGAAAAACGTAACATGCTAAACATCATTAGTTGAAAGAGAAATAGAAGCAAAATAAAGCATTAGTAAAAGCCCGTTTGGATTGACTTAAAAAAAAAAAAACTGTTAAGTCAAAATAAAAAAGTCAAACTTAAATGACTTTTAAATCAAAAAATAAAAGTATGGGAGGCTACTTTTGATTTCTAACTTGTTTTAAGTTATTTTTAATCTTGTCAAACACTTTCTAATTAATTTTAAGTCATTTCTTGACTTATTTTAAGTTATTTTTATATTTGTCAAACACTTCAAGAATTCAAAAACTTAGACCAACTTTTAAGCCAATCCAAACACCCTCTAAATGTTGAGCATATTTTTACTCCGAGTGGGTGAGGATTATCCAAGTCCACATAAATAAATTGATTAGTCTCGAATGTTCGGGTCAATCTTCAATATTTTATCTGGTAGCTATGACATTTAACGGATATAGATATATCAAATAATTTTATTCACCTATATTTTTAATCAAATAAAAAAAATCACCTCACTCTTTTAATCCAATTAATTATTAGCTAGCCCCAGTTTAGTTATGTCACAACTGTGGTATTATATTTATATCACTTTCAATCCTGAGATAGAATATCAAGATGCCCTTAATTTCTCATTAATGTTAAATTTGAAATGAAAATTTATTCAAACATATCTCGTGTGAAACCAAACATATGATTTAAATTATACCAGTATATTCCTTTATTAGTTCAACGAATTAAATACTTATCAATAAAAATATATTCACTAAATAATTTTATTACTCATATTATAATCTTAGTATAACTTATTCACTGACCAAACGATCATGTGTCACACCTTGGCCTAACCTATCGGATGTGACTTTGAAGACCTCTTTCATTTGCATAATTAACATGAACAACGTGGGCATCCAGGAAAGTTGATAGATCAACTTCCACAGTTCACACTAGCAGTAGCCAATATGACCAAAAAGCTGCAAGGGCAACAAACCTTCCAGCTAAGTTTTTGGCCTTTCATGAGTGTTCCTCATTTGGGGCAGGGATTTTCCCCGCATTCAGTGTTTGGAGTCCATATTGAACCACGATTAAATTAGGATAAGCTTATTCGGGGATGACGCTCTTAACAAAATTTTCTTCATACTCAAAACCTCAGATTAAAGGTGAAACAGTTTCATCACTGTACCACAAGTCAGGTTGGTATGTCCCCTCCTACATTAATTTTGGCCTAGTGGGTACAGCGGTACACACTTCTCATTATTTACCTACCCCTTGCACATTTATTTCTATCAAACCCCATTAATACTACTCTTTAAAAAAAAATTAATACTGTTACTACCGTCTTTGCCAAAACTATCCATAATACATGTTCGAAAATCCTCCGTCATGTGCAAATATAAATGACGAGAAATAATAAATTAAACCAACTTTTATTTCCTCCTTAACTAAAATCATGTGCCACATGGGTTTAGGTGGTTTTAATATTAATGTTAAAACTGGCACCGAATCGTCTAAGAATTTTGTATTTTCTTTCTTGATTTGTTGAATTGTTTCTCTCATTTTGAACACAACTAACAGCTTCCTAGCACTCCATGAATTGTGACTATATTATAGAGCTGCTTCATCAATTTACTCGTTTTCGTTTATTTTAATTGGACTTCACACTAACTAAGCATTTAAGGATTAGGGAATATTAAATGGACCGACGGCTGCGTATCGGTCGGTTCGGTTCGGTTCGGTTTTGATGTATATCGGTTTGACTTATTGGTTATCGGTTTGGAGAGATGCAAAACCGTTATAGAACCATTAAGATATTGACTTATCAGTTATTGGTTTATCGGTTATTGACCGTTATCGGTTTAACCGTTAAAATTTGACACAAAAATAAATTAATAAAAAATCACTTAGAAACAAGGTGACAAATTGAATGAATCATCTACATGAGTTCACAAGTTGCATCTTGCTCAAAAGCAAACACTTTTATATTGTAGAATAACCAAGATTATGAGATAGCCAGAAATAAAAGTAGGAAACTAAACTCTAAGTCAAGGACTTTATATACAAAATAGTATAAATATAATTATTTAATTTACTATCGGGTTATCGGTTAACCCATTAGGAAAAAACCTCAAACCTTTAAGAACCGATAACCCGATAACAAAAAAAATCAAAACCGTTATCTGAACCGCTAAACCAATAACCCATTACTGATAAACCAATAACTTTTTTTCAGTTCGAGTTATTGGTTTCGATTCGATTTTGAACAGCCCTAGACCGGCTGGTCAAGTTTGAGACTATTTACTTAGTTAATAAACCGATCAACATAGGTTGTGATGTAATGATGAGACTACTTCATCCTTAACCAGATGTTTCGAGTTAAGTCTGAAAATGAAGAAATTTTTGTTAGTAGCACCACTCCCCAATAGGCCATGCAGTGCGATCTACGCGATAACTTTCAAAATTTATTAGGATCAAAGACGGATTAAGTTTCGGATCAAGCCGATGTATGCCCTAACGGGCTACTTTATGTTTAGGGCCCTATAAATCTCATTGGGCCGCATAGATTCGTAACCCATAATTCTTCCAATGGGCTATAGCTTTTCAATGCCTTTCCTTTTCAGTGTTACCTCTCATTCTTTTGGGTTACTGAGATGGACATATTATCAAACAATACGTAACAATCATAACGTGACACTAATTTTAATTGGATTATCATTGTCGAAATTAAACTTGTTTTTTAATAGAACTGATTTTGTAGGTTAGTTACAATTTTTTATGTCTTTTTTTATAATAGATTTTTTTTATTTTTACACATAATATTTTAAAGATCACTTTTTTCTATTCATTTTTGTAAATAGTGAGGGATCTTACTTCCTCAATTTTTTCTAGTTTTCTATCTCAACAAATTGCAAAATGAGCAATTTGATATTTTTTTCTATTCATGAAATGCTTTTTTTTTTCTGCATAAAGTGGAGGAGAAGTCCACTCAAATTGTAGTGATCATAAGACCAAAAAGACCATCATTTTAGCTTTGTAAATGCGCAAAAAGATGTGAATTCTATCACTCTTTTAGTAAGATTGTGATATTAGAATAATTTATGTAATGCAAGTTTAGATCTATAATTTGTATTAAAAGTTTGACATATACCTTAAATAATAAGATTTGTTAGTTGAAAATAATTAATTCTCACAATAACAATATCTAAAATTAGTTAGATTCCCCAATTAAAAATAAAAAGAATAAGTAACTTGTCAAGTTGTCATTCTAAACAATATTTTAATTACATTAAACTAAAGATAGAAGGAATTAGACCACCTCTAATAATAGGTGATTAGCCTAATTCAACATATTATCAAATTAAAGTAAAATTTTCATATATCAACAAAATATTCTTTAATTTTACTAGATAAATTGAATTAAATCAAAAATTAATTTTCGACAAGATATTTCACATAATTTCAGAAAAGACATTTTCCACCACAATCATTTTTTTTTGTACTTCTTAGTTTTTCATTTTCAGCTTCGACTTTCCAGTTGAGAAAAGGGGAAAAATGGAGCAAAAAAGAAGAAGGGATAAATTAAAATAAAGATTACGACAAAGGAGTGAAGATTTTTTATTTTTTATTTTTTATTTTGGGTTTAAAAAGAAGAATAATTAATACTACTTGTAAGTTGTAACTCAAATACAAAAGGAATATGAAAGGTTGATATACATTGTTTCTTTTTCCCAAAGTTATTTCCGAAAATTAAAAATGTGGGAGTGAAAAGCGTAATGTGTAGACAACGAAGAAAGGAATATGTTTTCAAAAATTCCGCTTTCTTTCATCTAACAGACAATTCGGAGACTTTCGTTTTTTTTTTCTTTTTTTTCTCATCCATAGAAGACCATCAGCTTCTCCATTGTTAGGGTTTCATCTGTTTCTTCTCTCAAATCAGGTACCTTCATTTCATAGTTTTCCACCATTCTTAACTTCCGTAACCATGTTATGATTTGAAATTACCTAGTCTGACAAGTTAATACGTGTTATATTTGCTGATTTTCTTTTTATTTGGTTGCTCGATTGATTTTCAGCTTCAAATGCTGTGTTGATTGATGGAATCGATGTAATTTTGGTGAATTTTCACGTTGAATTTTGTTTATTGTGATTTTTTTGATTTTTTTTTCCAGGTTTGATTGGTCTACTTTGGAAAATTGTGTTGTGGTATGTGATGTGATGATTTAGAGATAGGTATTAGGTGCTGGCTCGATTTGTGGATAGAGCTTTGTTGTCAGTGGTTGGAATTTTGGAAGGTTATATAGCTAAGTTTTGCTGGAAATGAGTGTAATTGGGTTTGATGTGGGAAATGAGAACTGTGTTATAGGAGTTGCAAAGCAACGAGGAATTGATGTAATATTAAATGATGAATCGAATCGAGAGACACCAGCAGTGGTGTCGTTTGGTGAGAAACAAAGGTTCATTGGTGCGGCTGGAGCTGCATCGGCTACTATGAACCCGAAATCAACTATTTCACAGGTAAAGAGGTTGATTGGTAGGAAATATAGGGAGCCTGCTGTTCAGAAGGACTTGAAATTGCTTCCGTTTGCGACCTCTGAGGGACCGGATGGTGGCATTTTGATTAATTTGCACTACATGGATGAGAAGCAGAGTTTCACTCCTGTTCAAATTATGGGGATGCTATTTGCACATTTGAAGCAAATTGCTGAGAAGAATCTTGAAACGGATGTTTCAGATTGTGTTATTGGCATACCTTCGTACTTCACAGATTTACAGAGACGTGCATATTTGTATGCAGCAGAAATCGCTGGGTTGAAGCCATTGCGATTGATGCATGATGGCACTGCAACTGCACTGGGTTATGGTATATACAAGACTGATTTTTCAGCTGGGGGTCCAACAAATGTTGTGTTTGTTGATGTTGGTCATTGTGATACTCAAGTTGTTGTAGCGTCATTTGAACCTGGTCATATGAAGATATTGTCTCATGCTTTTGATAGCGACTTGGGCGGGAGAGACTTTGATGAAGTTTTATTCAGACATTTTGCTGCAAATTTCAAGGAACAGTACAATATTGATGTTTATTCAAATGCTCGGGCTTCTATAAGATTGAGGGCTGCATGTGAGAAACTGAAGAAAGTTTTAAGTGCAAATCCAGAGGCTCCGCTTAATATTGAGTGCTTAATGGATGAGAAAGATGTAAAAGGTTTCATCAAAAGAGAGGACTTTGAGAAGCTTTCATCAGATTTGTTGGAGAAGATAAGCATTCCTTGTCGTAAAGCTTTACTTGATTCTGGTTTGACTGCTGAAAGGATTCATACTCTTGAGCTTGTAGGATCAGGCTCTCGAATTCCAGCTATGGGAAGAATTTTAAATTCTGTTTTCAGAAAAGAACCAGGGAGGACAATAAATGCTAGTGAGTGTGTTGCACGTGGATGTGCTCTTCAATGTGCGATGCTCAGCCCTATATTTCGTGTTAGAGAGTATGAGGTTTGTGATGTGAACTACTACAGTAATACTTGTGATCAATATGGCTGTGAATTTCTTTCTATTTCTTAGTCCTATTTTCATTTAATTTGCCAAAATTAGATTCAAAGTCCAATATGGATAGGTTTATTCCTTCTTCTATGGGGTGTTTAGTTTTAGTGGCCCGATATACAAGACCTTCTATGCTCTCATTGGCTGGTTTACTTTACTTTCTCAATTATTGTGAATATAAATGACTCAAGTTTTTCTTCTCTTTGTTTTTCAATTTACTTCTCTTTTTATCGGGAGTTTGAAGTTATATGATGTAAAAACTCTATTTGTAACAACAATCTCTTCCATGGCTATAGACCATTCTAGAATATTTGTTACTGAAATAGTATTCCTGCAGTTAATAGAACAAATATCAGAAAAACAACCTCGAGTAATGAGTGAAAACATGAATAAATGATAAATTCATTAGACTAAAAAGACCATGGAGAAATTAAGTGACTTTACTATCGAAATGGACACTCCAGCAGATGCAGATCATGATGCTAATAAACTACTTCAGAAGACATGAAGCATTGCAAAATTCATTAGACTTCAAAAACCATGGAGAAATTAAAAAACTTTTCTATTGCAATGACCACTCCACCAGATCATGATGCTAATACACTACTTCAGAAAGCCCAAATATTACTCCGGGGAGCAACATAGTTGGGTGTTAAAAGACGCATAAAATCAAAAGAAATAATTTATTGAGTTATGAGAACCATACATGTTAATAATTGATAAATCAGAGTTTGCAATATTCATCGTGGTAGAGAGCATTCTAGAGAGATTAAATTGCATGAAATGAGGAGATGACCTAGCAAATTTTTTGACTTAGTCATTCTTTCGAAGTTGGAGCCAGGCAGGGTGACCACAGAAGTCTTTGAAAAGGAAAAATGAATAGCTAGATCAACCATATGAGCGAAACCTGTTGATATCGAAATAATAGACTACACTCTTTACTATGTGTTAACCCCCTTTTACTTCACTACAATCATTCTGTTGCTAATTTTAGTGTTTCTTTCTTGTAATAAACTAGAAGTACATTTGAAAGAAGTACAAAGAGGATTTTTTGGGTAGGGGCAAGGCTGCTCATGTTGCTGTTGTTGTACAAACATGAGAAAGAATTATTGTGCGTTGGGATAGCTTAGTACATCTGTGTCAAAAGTATGCGCCTTTTACAGTTTTACTGCTTAAATAGTTGTCATGCATAGGTACCCAAAGCCTAAAATTCATCTCACAACCACTAGCTTGAAAAGAAACAATACAAAACAATGTTTTTGTGAGCTTAACTGATCTATTCTTGTAAAGCTTGCATCTTCTTGATGCCTTTAAATGAATCTACTTACTTCATCAAAAAAAAAAATACAAAACAATGTCCAGAGGATAATAGGAACAGAACATAAGTGTAGCAAGTCCTAACTCTGGCATGAACATTGTTTAGTGCATGACATTTTATTGAGGTATGGTTGTTGGTTTCATCATTATTTTGAGTTCGGAAATCTTTTATTTGCAGATTCAGGATTCATTTCCTTTCTCCATTGGGTTTGCATCCGATGAGGGCCCAGTTTGCACCCTATCAAATGGCGTATTGTTTCCAAAGGGCCATAGTTTTCCGAGCATGAAAGTGCTCACATTGCAAAGGAGCAACAGTTTCCACTTGGAAGCATTCTACACTAACCAGAATGAGTTGCCACCTGGTTTATCCGATAAAATAAGCAAATATACGGTACAGTTCATTTTTCCCTTTTAACTAATATGAGAACTTCTATCCTCAAGTTTTGTTTGGGATTTCTAGATGTATTATATCACATTTGATCTAATTTTCTTGATTATGTTAGGAATGATTCTCGATAATTGGATTACTCTAATCTAGTCATAGCTAAAGTTCTAGTTGTTGAAGTTACGACTTAAGATCTCTACGCATTTGAGTTTGTCGAAGCCCATGGAACCACCTTTGAGAACTTACTACAGCAGACAATTGTATCATTTGTCACATACTTGTTCTTCTAACCCAATTAGTTGTCCACTTCCCTTTTTGGCTTGTTTCCAGTAATCCATCCCTTGAAAGAGAAGTTTTCTCTTGTTGGATATCTCTCAATGTCTGTATATCATATTTCCGAAAAGGTAAGTAGACATCAAAAGAGAAGGAAAAATTCAATAAGTCAACTATATCTACAGGGAGTATTAGATATTGTACTATTTCATTGTATGTTTAAATAGCTACATGCACTACCCAGTAGCTTTGCATATTTTATGTCGCAAAATCTTGGTGATCTTCTCTATCGAATGAGCCCGCTTGAGAAGGTCCTCCCTGAACCACTCCCAGAAAGAGTTTTACCTTCCAACGTACAACAACATACCCAATGTAATCTCACAAGTGGGGTCTGGGGAGGGTAATGTGTACACAGATTGTATCTGGTAGACTTTTGCCCTCCAATGTATGCCCTATAAATAAGACAAAAAAAATTGAACGTAATATCTCTGCTATATTTGGACAATCTAGGGTATAAAACTGGACCACATGTGTTCATATCTAATGTACATCAGCCAATTTTGAGATTCAAGATTTTCAAAACTAGACATTGCTGGTGAGACACTATGTAAACCTCTGATCCGTTGTACAGTTTGGACTGCTACTTCAGTCTTTTGCATTGCAGATGAGCTACAGAGTCCACGATAATTTGCTGGGTTTCAATTTCTCCTGTTTACTTTAAAGGAACTTTCATATCTGCTCTTATTACCTAAATTAGTATCATGCATGAGAAGGTAAAGATAAAAGGGATGTCATTGGTATGAAGGAAATATAATTTTGATAAGCTTTACTGTGACTGAATATCTGCAGCTGTGATGATTTATCATTAAACGAGAAAAAATTATCTTTTGATATTTTGGAGGATTAAGTTCTGGTAGTACATTCACTTTTCTAATTGGTCGAATAATATATAGTTGTTCAAATACCAGAAAATGTTGTATCATGATTTATTATGCAAACAAACGTATGTGTACATCTGTCCATGAATGACTTTGTATCCCAGAAAAAAACACATTTAGGTGGTTTCTGTGACATTAAAGAAAAGTGCAGTAAATTGGAAATCATAATTTTGATGGAATATTGTGAGCAGTGTTTAAATTAACATGGTATTGAGGGACGATGCAAAAAGATGTATTGGTGTTAATTGTAGCAGTGATGCAACCTCCTTATTTTCTTAAATATTTGGCTTTTGTAAGTTTCACTATTAACTCTTTGACCATGAGCGTTATTGGTTTACTACCTTCAAATGTTATACTTATCCTATAATTGAGATATGTTCTCAAGGCCTATTGTTCTGCCCTTGCAATTTCGTGGGCTCACAATGAAAACTTGTGAAACACCCTTTTCTGCCAAAATGTTCATAAAATTTATTACTGTACATTATAAAAAGTGATAAAGTTGCGGAACACCCTTTTTGGTTGCCCTTATATACCCTTTCAAATATCAGTTAGATTCTCTCGCTGACTAACTTGGATAGTTTCTAGGTTTAAAATAAGAGAAGGGAAGTGGCATTCAGGGTTTTAGATAAGGTCATTTGGGCCTTTTGCTTTCAGAAAAGTTTCTGGACATCTGAGAGACTGACTAATACCGAGGTCATATTGATTTTTGTTAGTGTTACACGAGAATTGGCAAGTTACAGTCAATGTTTGTGATAGTCTTTTAAGCATGCTAAGAAAATGCTCTTCGGGCTAACTCGATCCCAAAGATAGCTCATGAGGTGAGGAATTTTTTTGATTCTTATGGTGAGGACTGCCTAAAGCCATATAATGAGACAACCAGTTCTCTCAACCAATGTGGGATGCCTTAACATCCCTTTGCACACTGTCTTGGACATTTGGAGCGTGATCAACATAATATAGGGGTCCAACACTAGGTAAACCAGGAGTAGAGATGAGTCTGACTCTTTCATAGCTGGAGCAAATGGAAGGAGACGTCGTGCAAGCCGAAGACTTTGACAGGTGTCGGTAGGCACGCCTCTGATACCTTATTGTTTAAAAGCTTAAGTTGTTTGGGAAAACATATTTTTAGTTACTTAGTTATATTATTTTTCTACACAGTATAAACAACAATAACAAAAGAAAAGATACCATAATTTTTATAAAGGTTTCAAAATTTTCAATTGAAGGACAGGAAGATGGCTTTCCGCTAGCCTATTTCCCTGAAAGCACACTAACGTGTTGCATGTTAAATGTTATTCTCATGTTGAATATGATCAAAGGACGCCTTTTATTTGGTCTTATTATGCTGTCAAGCATCTACCGGGATCTAATCTTATGCTGTAAAAGGAGTTATCCAATGACTGTGTCTTTTTGAATCTCTCTGGTCGGTGAGTCTAGAAGCTGAGGATATTTGTAGCATTAACTTTATTTCTTCCTTGCTTTAGAAGGCAGGTTATCCACCTTCTGCTTCCTTGCTGAATCTCAATGTGCAACAGTTTGAGGAGAATGCTTAACTGTAAAAATAATTTAATTTCAGCAGTTCTAGAAAATCAAATTACTGCCAGAGATATGCCATTGCTAAGTGTCTTAAGAATTTGAAATTAATGCTCTCATCCTTAATGCCAAGTTGACTCCATCAATTTGTCAGTTAATCTCACTCTGTACTTCTTTCTTTTTTCAGATTGGCCCATTCCAGGTTCCTCATTCTGAAAAAGCAAAGGTCAAAGTCAAAATTCAATTAAACCTCCATGGTGTTGTTACAGTAGAATCGGCTTGGGTAAGTGCCAATTTTCATAGTATGGAAATTCATTACTGCATTTTGTCATCCCTTCAGCTGATCAAACTTACTTGAAGATGTAACCCAATGTTGTTACTGCATTTTGTCATCTCTTCAGCTGATCAAAGATCAATCAAGTCATTCTACGTCGGAAAATAATATTGATACTCATGCAGAAAATATGGAGGTAAGCACTCGTGAAGCTTCTGGTGTCATGCATAGTACTGATGATAGTTACTCTGCACATTTTGCTGTATGATTACTGATTAGTTAGAACTTATAGCATCTTCTGGTACTTCTTGAAATCACTGCTTAATTTGTGTCCCTTTTTTGGTTCTGTTTGGACCTCAGTGTTAAGACTTAAGAGGACTGGTGGTTTTCTTCTTGTTGTTTGTTGGGCACTCAAAGTTACTAGTCCATTCTCTCTAAAAAGAATGACACAATTACTATTCGGGACTTGAGCATTTCTTTCTTTTGTTACAATTTTTTCAAACATTTTAAATATTTTTTAACTATAAAAATTGTAGATCATAATACTATCTATGTACTTTTTAAATATATAATTTTATTTAAAAGAGATTAATCTTGCACTTTGTCCCATGGAGATTGTTGGTTGAGTTGTTAAGGCCTAAGAGTAACAACTATTCTAGATTTGGATTCAGGCTGTAACACTCAACATGAGCCCATCTGTTCTAGCCTGTGTGAGCACTGAGCAGGACTACCCTACACTTATGCTTGTAGGCTATCATAGGTTGTGCTGTGATTTAGTTGAGGTGTGAAGGTGGTTTCAGCACTATCGTCAGAAGTAGTGTATAAAAGATAGATTCATCTTGTTCTTTGCTTTTCCTAGCCAAACGAAGTAGTCCTCCTCTAGGACGTTAGCCTTGTGTGACTTCAAATGGTCGACAACAATCAGGACCCAGGGAACAAATCCTCAAAGATAGCAACAAGTGGCTCGATCAACCTCAATCTAATACCTGACTATACTTCTATACTTGAATTTGCTAAAGATATCTTTAGATAATTGGTAGAAAATTTTGAAGAAACCATATAGCCGTAGACCTAAATAAATTAATAAACAAAGCACCCCCTCTCTAATTGCTTAAGCTTTTAAATGAGGCGGTTTGCATAATTCAACATGCCATTAGAGCAGGCTGAAATCATTGTATCATACATCGGAGTCGCACTGCCACCCCTTAAGGAAAATATTTCCGTGTGCTCGACTCACATAAAAGAATCAGATCTGCATGTCAGGTGGCGTGTTGTAGACCTAAATAACTTTAATAAATAAAACCATCCTTTTAAACTTTTAGATTAGATAGTCATATAACTCAAAGAATAGCACTTCGTATTCAAATTAATTAATATAAACTAGTATATAGTTGTTAGTTTGTCTCTTTGGAGGTTGTAGACTTTTCTGTTAAAAGAAAGAGTCCTCAAGATTGGATGGGCTAAGTTAAGATTTAGAATGGAACGGAGGACTGGGTGGATGGGGGTGGTAGGTATCTGAAAGTTGTGCGATGACCTTATTATTTAAAAAAAAAATATTTAATGAAGACCATAACTCAATTTGTTTTACTCAAATTTTGTCAGAAAACAACCAGGCCTAAAATTGAAATAAATTGAAGTATCTGTAGCAAGGTAAGTATTATTAAAAGACACTGACACCAAGTAGGAAACGTTCCCAACTCAGAGACTGTTTTAGAAAGACTCTATCAAAAAATAAGATCCCCAAAGGTCGTATACTTATAAATTTAAAGTCATTAGTGCTAGTAGAATATATGTTTTTGTGATTCGTTCAACAAGATACAAGATGCTGATCAATTTAAGTGCTCTATTTGACATTTTTATATTTTTTGGGCAATACATACAATTTTTTTTTTTTACTTTCTCAAAAAAAAAAAAAAAACCTTCAAAAAAACAATACAATTTTTTCTTACGAAGATAATGATTTTAAAATATAAAAACGAAAGGATTCAAGCTAGTGCATTTTGAAAAATATATATAGTTATTTTGATGATTGACCATCGTACTCATTCAGTAACCATGTTTTAAATGGAGGTTTTGACCTTTTATGATTGAATTATTTACACAGTACTCACTTTTTTTTTACTTTTTGTCATGGTAGCTCGACAGATTCTGTTTTTAAATTATTTAGAACTAAGGAATCAGTGTGGTTCATGTTGCTTCTTCTCATCTCTAGTAATTAAATGGGCTTGGACTTTGAACAACTAGGCAAGATTAATGATGGAGCGGAAAAAGTTTCCAAGAGCTTTTGTGCTGGTCCGGAAGACCATGGAGGAATCATGTATGGAATCTGCATTTATGGAAGTGGTGAAACTGCATATTCACTCCTTCTCTTTCTTATTGATGTTGCAGTGTTGCCATTACTTTAGTTAGGGCATACTCTAGGGTAATTGATTATTTATTTTCCTTGAAAAGATGTATACTTATCCGATGTCAGCTGATTATAATTTGGTCATAAACTAGGACCCGACACTAGGACATCAGTGAGTTGTTATTCCATTTGTGTGCTATTGTACTTTGGTTAAAAGCCTTTTGCCTATTTCAAATGTGTACTTGGCTACTTGTGAATGGAATCCTGTGGTTCTTTATGCAGGGAGATGATACAAGGAAAAGTAAGGCCGTTAAGAGACAGGATATTCCTGTCAGTGAAAGTGTTGATGGTGGAATGACCCTCATGGAGCTATCCCAAGCTCAGGAAAAGGAATGCCAGTTAGCTGAGCAAGACATAAAGGTGGAGCGAACTAAAGACAAGAAAAACACCCTGGAGGCATACGTCTATGAAACTCGTAATAAGGTATGACATCAAATTTTAAGTCTCATAATTATCTTTGCTTGGAAGACTTTAATTCAACTGATTTGTTTCACACTTTTAAGTTAAGAATATATCTTTTGAGGATATAACATTTTAATCTTTAAAATATAAAATTTCAAACTGAAGCAGAAGGTTTAGGAGTGATGAATGCATCAATGTGAAATTTTACTTTCTCATTATCCTTTCCTTTACAAGTCACGTTCTTTCAGGTTTCGGTGGACTGTTGAATTTGGCAGTATCACTTGCATTTTTAACTCGTCCTTCTGAGTAATTTTGTTTTGCAAATACCACTATGTGACGCTCATAACTTTTAAACGCATGTTGGAGTTGATACATACTACTTCTTTATCACTATTTGGTACCTTGTCATTTTGTTATGGAAGTTTGTGTCCTTTTCCAGATAGTTTCAAATACACCATTTCTTAAATTTTGGTTTTGGTTTTGGTTTAGTTATTGTTATCAGTATCTGCCCCATTTCCTTTACTTTATGCATCTATTTGAATAGCTTTTGAATACCTACCGGAGCTTTGCTACGGATTCGGAGAGGGAGGGTATCTCTTGTAATCTACAACAGACTGAAGAATGGCTCTATGAAGATGGAGATGATGAGTCTGAACAGGTTTATACAGAGAAGCTAGAGGATCTTAAAAAGGTTCTTGTCATTTGGTATTAGTTGCAAAATTTAGTTTTTCTTTTCCAATGCTTATTTTGAAAGTGACGCAACCAACCTTATGTTATTAGATGGTGGACCCTGTGGAGCATCGATATAAGGAAGAAGAGGCGCGGGCACAAGCAACACGGCATCTATTAAATACCATTGTGGAACATCGAATGGCTGCAGGATCACTTCCAGCCAGTGAGAAAGAAGCTGTATGACCTTGTCTATATATAACATGCTACAGGTCCTTGTGACATTGTGATTAACCTGAAATTTTTTCTTTGCAGGTCATTAATGAATGCCATAAAGCAGAGCAGTGGCTTCGAGATAAATCCCACCAGCAGGAGACATTGCCCAGAAATGCTGATCCAGTATTGTGGTCTACTGAAATCAAGAGAAAGACTGAGGCTTTTGAAGCGTATGTTCGTCATCTTAAAAACCTGCCTAATTAACATGAATCTTGTTTCCCCACATGGTTGTTAGACATCTTATGGTTGCATGTTTTCTGTACTTCATTCACCCACAAAATTAGATTTTTGCACTGTCTACAAAATTATACAAGAACTACTTAGTCTGAATCCCTTCAACATCCATTTCAATCCCTAAAGAACTAGATGCGAGTGACTTTTGAATTTATCTCTAATTTCGGTGTAGAAACACTTGACCAAAATCCCTGTTAGTAGTTTTACATGATAAAGGTTGTAATCGTAGATATGTGTGTGCGTGTGAGTATACATAGGTATACACACCCATCCACACACACGTATATAATTCCACGTGTTTTTCAGACTTAGAGAACATATTCCTCATTTTAAACTGCCTACACGTATCACATACACGTAGAAGAGGCATCACTTCCCTGAAAGCAAAGCAATTCTAGCCTTACTCCTTAACAAAGTAGTTAGAATTTACTACTGATTGGTTATTGAGTTATGGTTAAGACCAAAATTAGAAGATCCTAGCAAGTGTCTCTTGAGAGAACTGCAGCTTATTAGTTTTGCTGTATCTCGTGTTTTCGAGCATCAACTTTTTCTTTGCCTGATGTGCAACAATATTGTGAAACACATTTCAGGATGTGTAAGCATGTAATGAGGCACAAGTCATCGCCCCAAAAGACCGAGGATGGCTCAGGTTCAAACCCCAGAAGTAAAAGGGAAGATGGGATGGATGTAGATTAAACTGCATCAGAGACAAGTATGATAGCAGGCATGACAAATAATCAGATTAGTTGTTATTGAGGCTGGGGAAACACCAGCCCTAGAGGCCTATTGCGAGTTATCTCCGGAACTTAAATCAAATCACATTCTCTATTTTGGGTAGAATCATTTTTTATTTATGCAAATTTCACGTTTCTCATGATGTGGATTCACTTCCCCAGGTCATTGTGTTATCTTGTGGCCTCAAAAATATAAATTGATTATGTGCAGAGTTTCTGCTGCTATTGTAGTTTTTAACATCTTATAGGAGGCAACACATTCTGTACTTGGATATTAAGAAAAAACTAAAGATTTTCCATCCGTTTTGTTCTGATTGTTCTCTATTGTGAGTAGCGCAATAGCCTTGGGGGGTGGGGGGGTTGTTTTGGTTGCGGATATAAAGTTAGATAGGAATTGTAATGCAACAATTGTAACACATGGATAAATAATCATTTGATTATCTGGTGCATACGTATTCATAATTTTTAGCAAGTTATCTAAGGTGTTTTATACCCGTAAAGATAAGTTCCTTACAAGTTATCCCTTGTTGGACCCGGTATATAAATAGTACTGGAATTGCTGTATAAATTATAGTATCTTTTAGTTATATTGGGAGCAAAACGTTAACCAAAAGCATGATAAAATAATACCAAAATTTATATTAGGAAATTCTTTTCTAATTCAGGTAACCAAGTAGCCCTTTAGCATATGCAATGCAGTTGCTATTTTATTTTCTCTTATTATGCTCTCATTTTTCTCAGATACTTATCGTATCAATTTGATTGCACATTGTTTGCGTAATTGCAGAATTGAAGTTGACATCACCCTTTATAACACAATCAACCAAGAAACGTGCAGATACAAACGATGGTTTTTACAGATGTAACATGATTCATTGAAAGTAAACTTCAAACCATTTCTTCTTTTTTTTCAACCATCTCTTTGTCTACTTGAATCGAATATTTTGAATACTAGTTAAAATAGAATACAAATAAATCACATAATATCTGAAACTATTTTTATCTGTTTTTTCGAAATTCAGAAATAGTAAGCTATTTCATAATGGATTTCGACTCTCTTTTGGTAGATACGCCAGAAAACCCTTGACGTGAACTGTTGATGACTTCTTCGCCACCTTCATTCCTTGCTTAGAGGTTCTTTTACATTTTCCCATCTGTCCAAACGTGTTTTAGCTTTCTCTACCTGAAAATTAAAAAAATTAAAAAAAGGAATACAAACTTCTTTTTGCATCCCAAGAACTATTGATTTATAACTTTAGAAGTTATAGTACTCCATCCGTCCACTTTCATCTATCCATCATACTAAAGTCATTTCTCAATGTTGAATTTATTATATTTCAAGGGTGATAAAGTGAAATTGTCGTTCTATTTATTGCTCCTTAAGGGTGTGTCCAATTAATACTAGACAAGTAAAAACGAACAGAGTCACGGAGAGGGAGTAGTTGAGAAGAAGTGAGTTAGGCACCTCTTTGTTCCAATCTGTACGGAATGTGAACCAAATCAGAATGAAGGTTTGCAAGACAGTCCCTCCAATCATCCCAGTCCATATTCCCTGCCATTTTATATCCAATTAATTAATACACGTATATATTATATGTATGTTATAAAATATTTAGAGATATAATATAGAAGGTCGTGTGTAATTGAAAAACCTTAGCACCAAGGTCATATTTGAAGCCAAGAAGACATCCCAATGGAATTCCTACACCATAATAACACCCTACATTCACGTATGCAACAAATGCCTGCCATCCACAACCAACAGCAACACCTGAAAATTTCACGAAGAAACAAAATTATTGTATAAACTTTTACAGATTTTTGTGTGAAGTAAATATGGTAATTAGTTACTACCACTTTAATTTATCTACAAGAATAAAATATGTTCACATGAACTTGTCAACAGGAAAATATTAATTGGTAGGGTATCTAAGGACATGTGCACAATATGGACTGCACCTAATACCCCTAGTACTAATAATTAGGACGTAGGTGAAACATTTTCCACATGCAAGATGGTGATTAGGTTTGTTATAGGGGGGCGGGGCTACAACAGGTGGATGCGAGATTTAAAATTTATAACTTCCTACAATAATTTTAAGTAAATATTATAATAATAATTAAATTTATAAAAAATATTAGATATATTAGATCTAGACAAAAATTATTTAGTTTATGTCATGAATTCATTACGAACCCTCTAAATCCGCTCCTTGAGCTACCATGCTAGGTATGAGTTTAGATGAACTCAATAACTTTTGTTTAAATGTTATATTTAATTGTGAATGCAATAACTTAAACAAGCTATAAATTCGATATCATATTTAAAATTCATATACTTCAAATCATAGCATTGACTTTGTTTGTTATGCAAGTCAAATAAACTGTTAAAGTTGATAGCCAAAGGAAAACATGTTAGAATGAAAAAAAAGCTTGTATTTGAGGGACATGATAATAATTAATGCACTTCATAATGATGAGATAGGGGGTTATACGTCCCTTCATGGCATCACTTTTATTATTCTTATTAATCAGGCAAGATTGCCTTTGGCTGTCTTTGATCCATTTTCTCTAATCAGAAAATGGATCTTAAATTTAACTCAATATGGGTGATGAGTTTTCCGTTCTTTGTTTAGTACCCATTTTGGGTTTAATTTATTTAGATTTGCGATGGAATGTTATGTTGGAGATAAAATGTTTCTGATCAGAAGCGATTTAATTTTGAGAGCTTAAATTCAAAATCTCTGAATAAGAAAAAAAGGTACTTACTATCACTATAGCACATCACAAATTTTAATGCTACTCAACTCTTAAAAAAGTAGGCCTTAGAAACGCAACTCTAACTTTGAAAATTAATTTACGATATGATGGTTATATCTAAAATAATATAAGAAGAAAACAACTTTTTTTTGTCTTTTCAAATGGGACTATCTAAGAGTGACACGTGCATGAGCATGATGAGTTGTTATGGGGTCTCTTTTTCTCTGATTCGTCTCTCTCAAAACAAGGATGTGATATCAACCTCTTGAGAACAAACAACAAAAAAGTTATTCTTCCGACATTTAATGACTTTTGAGTTTAACTTTTATATGGTGACAACATGGAGAATAAGACGAATAACTTGCTATAACATGTTAGATTATACAGATGGTATAAAAAATTGTTTTATGTTGTCAACGTATATAACTTGTATATATCCTATAATTAAGGAAATTAAGAACAAGTGATATATCTTACCAGACAAGACTGGTTGAACGCCATTAAGAACAAGTGTGACGGCTAAAAAAGGGCACAAATCAGAAACTGCATTGGCCACAATTTCACCCTCAGTGAATGCATAGCTGATAACATTGCGCAAACATAGCACAATTATAGCTTCCACCACAGCTATGAGAAATGAAATGAATGTCACCACAAACACTGCGAATGCTGCTGACTTTGGATGTGCTGCTCCTAGCTCATTGCTCACTCTCACACTGATCAAAGAGTTTAACTTCTATAAACTGACAGTATAAACATTTCGTATACTATATCACTACAAGTATGGTTTGGTAACTTGCACATTATGACAAGTAATCTATTATAACTGGTAAAATTGTACCTTGCAGCAGCATTGAATCCCACTGAAACCATGAACATCAGCCCATTCACTGTCATGCTACAAAAATAAATATAAAAAGATTAACTTTTCAGGACAACAGAAGTGGATACGTGTAGAGTACAATTGCAATCATTTCTCCTTAATGACGAAGGATCAAGACTGTGTAGTAATATATAGTTCGAGTAGTAGACAACAGGTGAGAATCCAAGATCAGGTCATAGTTATTTAAAAACCTAAACTTTTAGAGTGGTATTGATAATATGATATAGAACTAACTAGTGTTGTGGGATCATGAATAGGATGTAGTTTTTTGGTAGCACACAAGTAAACAGAAAGTACAAAATCTCACCAAACTGAGATAGAATCCAATGCAAGCTCAGGATTCTTGAGTAAACCTGAAAGCAACACTAGAATCTGAAAATACCATGTCTCCAAACACAACATAACAGCTGAAGCAGCCGATAACTTCACGAATTCCCATAATCCACTAAAGGCCTCCCATCGAAAACCTGTCCAAGTAGTCTTACATCTTTCACTTCTCAATATGTATATAAACTGAGCTGCCACAATAATCCACCAAGAAAGACTCAGCACCAGTGATGCCCCTATCAATCCCAGTCCAATTTTGTATACAACAATCCAACTGAGCAATAAGTGTACAAACAAAGTCCCTAGTGAAATATAGGCACTAGGTGCTACAATACTCTGAGATTGCAAGAACTTCTGTATAGGGAAGTTCACCGCGTAAGCGAATATTTGAGGGATTAGACCATACACAAATACTGCTGCTTCTGATGCAACTAGTTTCGATTCACCAAGCGCGAGCAGTATGTTCTTGGAAAATAAATATACCACAGCTAGCGGGATGCCTGTTATAGAAAGTACTATTGTTGATCTTTGTAGGTAAACTCCTAACATGTCATATCTATTAGCTCCATATGCTTGTCCACAAAGAGTTTCCACTGCACTTCCCATTCCTAGCTGCAATCAATAAAGGAAAAAAAAAAAGTTTGAAAAGTTATACATGGGATATTTTTTTTGTCATCAAAAAGTCCTCTGTTTCCCCTGTTTAGCACTCTTAAGTTCTTAACTAACTAAAAAGGGGAAAGTTTAAAAAATTCCTTAACCATAATGGACAAATATAAGCAACATATTGCCACAAGCATTTCATTGATGTTCAGATCAGATGATAAAAATATACCATAAGTCCATAAGCACATAATTGGATGCCTTGATTGCCAAGAGAAGCTGCAGCAAGCTGAAGGTTCCCAAGTTGACCCGAAAAGATTCGAGTAGACATGGACATAGCATTATTGATCAAGTACACAGCCACTGCAGGTGCTGCAAGTCGAAAAAGTAACTGGAATTCGATCCAAAAGGCGGAGCTGAGGCGTTGAAAGTAAGGTAATTGGAAATCAGAGAGCACCTCCTCGAGCTCAGAGCTAGCCCCATGAGCAGCCAACAAAGGCTGCTCAGCTTCAGACTCCAGGACTTTTCCCATGCTAATAAGCAAGTTGAATGAAATGAAAGTAACTTGTAGCCATATAAATAATAGATGAAGCTGTCGTCTCGACGTTTAATGTGAGGCAATGAAAGGTATGTACTGTATTGTCATTTTGTGAAAGAATGTAACAAATACATTATATATAGTATGTAACAATCAGTATATAGTTGGAGTTGTTAGATGGAATCTGTACAGATACTTATCTTTTGCAGTACTTATATCAAAACAAAACAAATGCATTACTCTTTACATCATTTTTCTCTTATTTTTTGTCCACTTTCTCGTCTGCTACAAATTAAACTAAAAAAAATCTTGGACGTATAATGAACTAATACAGTGAAACGCCTTTTAATTAATCAATCGATCAATCAATCAATCAACTATTTTTCGATCAAGCTGTAGAATCTGCATATCCTAATGAGCATGTTGAATGTAAATATCATATCTTTTAGGCATATAATATAAGTACATGGTATGTATTAATCAGTATAGTTGGAGTTGTTAGATGGAATCATTAAATATAGCTATATTTGTACAGGACTTGTTGATATAATATAGAGGTAACTCATGTGAAAATCTGTCACAGAGATCAGATGTACTTTATGGAAGATAAGAAATGAATAATTAACACAATTATGAAATTATTTACCCATTTCTTTTTTTTTCTTCTTAACTTCCTTTCCGCTAATTAATGCTTCATTCTTTCCATTTTATTTTTGTGTATTTGACTCAATATAAAGTTTAAGAAACTAAATATAAATAGAGATAAATATTTGTGAGAACACTACATTCACATTTTGAGTTTTCGATTACGGGGTTCAGGCAATGCTTGTAAAGTGTTATTTTTAAAGGCATAATATATAAACGTTTCCCTTTGGCATCTATGCCTTTCAACTTTGGGCGTAGACAAGTAGACACTTAATTTTGCGGACTTATTCAACTATATGTTTCGATGCTTTAAAAGGATGCTATCTTTTTTATCACTAAAGCAACACTTTTCAGGTTTGGTCTCCATTTTAGCTAGAAGGAACCTGTAATCTTCAAAGAAAAGTTGAAGTGACTGGCTCTCATATTAAAGAATCACATTCCACAGTGATAATTATTGACAGAAATATATTCTCCAAAACCAGCGGCGAAATCAGAAATTTCACGTATTTTTCGATTTATAAGGAAATATTTTTTTAAAGAAAATATTATAATCAAAATAAATTCTTTTCCTTACCAAACACAACCTTTATATGCATAAAATTTTATTTAACTATGTATTTACTAGTTTGATAGATTGGTTGCTAGTAGTAAATATAAACTTTCCATGCACAACACATGTTTTTGATACCTACTTTTTGAGCCACTACTCGTATGAGTGGGAAAAGGAAAAAAAAAAAGTCAAAAGATCGATTAATGTCAATAATTCATTGTTGCACAAAGTATCAAACATGTCGTCCATCCTCTGTCCCTTTTTACTTGTTCTATTTTGACTTTTTAATTGTTTATTTTTATTTGTTATTTTTGACAAATTAAGAAAATACAATATTTTTTTATATATGATATTCTTAATTTATTTAGAGAGTTAATATTTTTGAAAAAAGTAGAATCTCTTTAATGAGTAAATTAATTTTGAAATTTTATCAATTAATAGAGGTAAAATGATAAATTCACTATGTGAACTATTATTTTCTTAATAGGTATGTCAAGTAAAAAATTGACAAGTAAATAACGACTAGAGAGTAGTACCAACATGAAATCTTTTTGACTTTTTTTAACTATATATAATTGGTCTTTATTTTTTAGCAGACAATGAAAAGAAAAATATTTGGTGTTTATTTTTTAAAAATAAATATATATAATTGGTGTTTTACCTAACTAGTCAAAAACTGCTATTCGATTAAATACGTATTTCTAAACATATTTTGAGTTTAAAATGTTAATCAATTTTGTCTAAAAATTACATATTTTGACTATGCCTATAGGTGTTATGCAATATTTTGACTTTCTCAATCACCTAGAAATCATGTTCATATGTATTATTAATTCCCAGCATGCTAATGACTGAAGTAATGTAACTTAATTTTGCCACGGTTTTCTAGAATGTTAAATAACTAAAATTCTGTTATGGTTTTTCTGCAACTGTTAAGCAAATGTCGTGACATTACTATTTTTCTGCACACTCAATTTAAAATCCACCTCATATTAGATAAATTTTCAGATCAAGTCAAGCTCTGTTTTAAATATTAACTTGCATTATAACTATTACATACTCGTTGTCCTGATTAAAATCAGTTAATAAATCAACCTTTGCTTTAATATTTCTGCCACCCTTAAAATCAGTTTAGTTGCTTCATTACTTTCGCATTGTGATAACTTTTTGCTCTCCCTTAAAATTAACTAGTATATTGTATAATGGTTGTTTGTATGATTTTATGCTCACACACTTGTTAAAACCTACATGCTAACATGAGATTTTATGTGCTAATTGTTGTCCAATCTATTTTGCTTGGTGTCTAGAGGGCCTAATTAAACAACATATATTTTCTTTTGGTCTAAAACCTCCCTAATAGTAGTCTAATTCCGCTTGGACATTAAGCGGGGATGCTAGGCACCTTCTAGGATGTTATGCATGCGGAAGGTGGGGTAGGGGTAGTTAGGCCCTTTACGGAGATTATGA
The DNA here is from genome assembly GCA_029582245.1 of Solanum etuberosum. NCBI lineage: Eukaryota > Viridiplantae > Streptophyta > Magnoliopsida > Solanales > Solanaceae > Solanum > Solanum etuberosum. The sequence goes on from JAJONR010008935.1 coordinate 23,758, forward strand.
CAGTCGACTTGAGCTTAAAAATGACAACATTGGTTTTTGTCTTCTCGAATAATAAGCTGAGGGCATAATAAGTTGAGAACTGCTTCGTAAAGTGTGTTAATCTAGATTCCATGGTCTCCCATTCCCTTTTTCCTTTTATTTGTTTATAATTACAACTGTTTGGGGTAGCTTAATAAATAATAAATAAATGAAGTGCCCTTAACTGATACTTGTAACCCCCACATAAATTGCATGAGATACGGTCGGGACTCACATTTGTGGACCTCGAGGGATGCTTAACAGCTTTCCATCAAGGTAACTTGAACCCTTACCTAATCTCTGGTTCGTTGACCCTTTAGTTAGATTTAGTTAGGATAGATAGGTGCCCTAACGCGCCTTAATTCGTTAGGTGACGACTCTTCAATCCAAACAAAACCCAAAAGAGTTGTTAGGTCATGCATTGAAATCCATTTTTTGCGAAAAACGGGGCGCGACACTACGTAACTTAATATACATTATTACCATATATACTTATTTTATCTTTATTTAAAAATAATTACACATATTACAACTTTTAATATTTATATCATATATTTTTTAATATTTAGTTAGATACACAAATTTCTTAAATATGGTATTCAATAATTATCTTAAAATCTAAACTCTTTAATTAATGGTCCATTAACTATTCAAATTATTTCTCACACCGGGATTTCCTTCTCCCAATCCCATTACTCGACTGAATCTTTCACCCCACCCACACGTCACTGCCATAATTTTTCTCTCTTCCTTCATCATCTCAATACATGTTTGCATATCCAAATTTCAAATTTGTATCTTGACAATCAACATTATACATAGAGGTTTGTTACTATTGTTTCATCTCTTTCATGTATCTTGGTTTTCATCTATCTCAGATATAGTTCATATTGTTGTAAAGTTCAATTTTAAAGAGTTTTACAAATCAGGTTTCACGTTGTTTGATTTTGTTGTTTTTCAAACTACTTTAATGACTGATCATTCACAAAATTGGATGATTTTTGTTAAAGGTGTAAAGTTCAATTTTTTTTTATAAATTAGGTTTTACATTGTTTGATTTTGTTGTTTCTCAAACTATTTTAATGGTTGACCATTTACAAAATCAGATGATTCTTGTTAAAGGTACAACACATTAACACTAACCTACCAAATCAAACACCTTTTATTTTTTTGTTTCCATTCATGAATTTGTCATTGCAGGGTCTGACTCTTCATCCACCAACATTCAAGTCGAGAATAAATCTAAGTATAGAAATAACCTAATCAAAATGGAAGAATTACGCCAAGCTTTACTTAACAGAACATAGACATCATTACACCCAGATACACATCAAGTGCAATAATACCGATATACATTATTTGTCCGAGATACACACTATAAAACTAAGATACATGATAAAAACGTCATTACTCTTACATCTAATTTAATTACTATTAAGAAGATATACATTATATATGTTTAAGAGATACATGATAACAACATTAAGATACATGCCAACAAAATCATTAATCGTAAATTTAAGATCATTAATCTTAATAAGATACTGTGAAGAAGATGAAGTTTACAATAAGAGAATTATTATGATTTTATGATTTCGTTATCTTAGAAAATTTGTTAGAGTTGATACAAAAAGGATGTTGTAAATCTGTTTGAATTATTAATTATTCATCAATTACTCCTTCAATTAAGGAAATAAGTTACACGCCTTTAATCCAAACTAATAAATCGTGTATCTCGACTTTTAAAACTGACGGATACATGTATCTGGTAAGTAATGATATATGTATTCAAAAGCCGAAATATGGTATAGAAAGTAATAATCCAAACTATTGTGAATCTTAGTAATTAGGACCTAAACAAGTGGAATTTATATAGTTTGCCCTTTTTTTTTTAGTGTATTAATATGTAAAATTATACAAATTTCCCTTGTTTTAATACTTGCGATTGAAAAGGGGAAAAAGTTAATAAGGCAATCCTTAATCAGCTGCCAAATTAAAAAAAATGACAAACTAAGGTTCTATTATTTCTATAATATAATTTGATTAAAAAGAGAACTTGTTAAGAATATTTATCATAGGATCTCACTTATAAATATCTATCTTAAGCCTGGATTATTTGTATTTGGGTCATTGTCTAATGCTTTTAGCCTCACTAGCTAAAGCAAAATAATTAAGTAATTAATAATTGCAGATAACATCTTTTGGAAAAGAAATACTATACTATTATTACACATTTTAAAATGAAGTAACATAAGGCGTCCACGACGAAAAATAATTTCCTATTAGAAATAATATCATCTTTTCATAATTAAGACCAAAAAATAGTCAAATGCACCTTAAAGTAGTGCTGACTCAACTACTTTAAAATGAAATAAATAATCTCTTTTTAAATGTTGAATTAACGTCTCTTTTTTCTCTGTTTATTATTATTATTATCTATACAGCTATATTTTCTCCATCATTATTATTATTGACGCTTAATCAATGAATATTTGATATAAAAATTGTCAATAATAAATGCATTTTACGAACAATTTTTTTTTTTTTTTGGAATTGTGATTGGTTTCTCTGAAAATTCAGCCATCGTTTCTCATTAATTGCATTTTTTTTTTTTACCATTTAATATAACCCCACCCTCCTGCAAATGTTTGTGGAGAGGAAAGGGACTGTGTGGAGATATAATTCAAGCAAATATTTTGGCCCAAAAAAGAGAAAAGGAAACAACTTTTCAAGAAAATATTTTGATGGATCCAATGGAGTGCCCAATGAAATGTTCACATTTTTTCTTTTTGGTTACTCACGCAGTTTCATCCACTGCATCATATTAGGCTAGCCGAGTAATTGACAAAGTAACATTTATACATCTCAATGGGACTTTCATAATCAGATTGTTTTATTTCTCAATATTTAGTACTACTTGTGTTTACAAAACCGTAGAATATGAGTATTTCATAAGATTTAGTTGATAAATAACACTTATAAAATCTTATATATGGTCCCTTGAGTAGTTGAGTTGAAATGAATGCTCCTAATATTGTACTTTTGAGTTTTATTACCTACCACAATTGGCCATCATGAATGAATGCAGAGATCCCACACCTCTCTATTATTTTTGGCCAATTTAATTTGCTTGTTATGTGTACTGCAATACTTGAATTCTTTGAGCCATTGCTTTTCCAAATCTAGTCGATTTTTTTTATTATTGGTTGATGATTGGAAGTATACAAAAATCCAAAAAATTAGTCTACTAAGATCTCAACACATTTCTTAATGATTTCTGAATTTCCCTTACTATGACTATTCAAAATGTTCAAAACATATTATTCCTATATAATTTAGACTACAAATTCAATTATGGCACTAATTAATTAAATAAATAAATTATGAGTAATTGAGAAGATTATCTTTGGGTAAAAAGCTTTACAACCATTAGAGTTGTCAATACGGGCAGGCCCACCCCATTCGGGCTAACCCATGCAGGCTTTGAACTTTGATGGGTCAGGCCGGGCTAGCCCATTTTTTGTGTGGGCCAGAAAATGGTCAGTCCAACCCATAAGTACGTGGGCTACGGGTTTTGCCGGGCCAATCCTCTTTTCTTAAAAGTATATATTTTTAAACTAAATTATAATTAAAAAATATTATCATAAATATCGACAAGACAATATTACACGGTGTTAGTGCTACTACTTGTTAATCAAATACACAAATAAAATTATCTTTATAATATTTATTAAGTTTGATTTCAAGTAAAAGTATAAATAGCTAAATAGAAATATTAACCTAATTGTTTTCCAATGATCATAATAAAACACAAAAACTATGACAATATTCCATAGGCTATGGCCTATGCAGTGTTTCCCTAAAAATTTTAGGGAATTTTTATTTTATGTAGTACATATTTTATAAACATAATTTGTAATTAAATTGTATTATTTCAAACTTTAAACATATTTTGAGTTTAGACTCTTATTATTTTTAATACTCTATTTTATTTTTATTTGGCCCACGGGCCGGCCCTATCCATATTTCTCAAGCCCCACAAATCAGCAGACTTATTCAGGCCGGGCTAAAAAGCCCTTTTCTTAAATGAGCTAAAAAAATCGTAGCCCAACCCTATCAAATCACGGGTTAGGCCAGGCCGGCCCAACGGGACTAGCCCATATTGACGACTCTAACAACCAATATAGGAAACCTACATTATTAGACATACATTCATACCATATATAACATTATTTTTACTACCAAACACACTAAAATACGGAGAGAGACAAGCGAGATGGGGAGGGAGATAGTCATGTATCTCAGTCTCTCAGATACATGCGAATCACATTAGATACCAGATACATATGAGAGGTAGCGAGCGAAATGGGAGGGAGGCGAGCGAAATTTGTCTATGTATCCCAGATACATGGGAATCCACTTGGATACAATGTATTTAGAATAAATTATACTTAATTTTGTCTCATGTATCCCAGATACATGCGAATCCATTTGGATACAATGTATATTTAGAATAGATTACACTTAATTTTATCTTATATATTCTGAGATACATGTATCTGGACGTATCTAGACACACTAAAATTTGATAAGATTCGTAATATGGCAATCTACGTAATTAACTCCAAAATGTATGAAACAGTTTTCCTACCATATAACCAGATGGGCTCAATGGGCTTGTCCCATTTTTCTACGAGGGGGATCATCCAATTCACTTCATATCCTTGATGTGTTGACGATTGGAAACAAAGCCCAACTTACATTGCCCAGCATTGTACATATTGCTTAACAATGTGTTTGGTGGGAAGGAAAATATTTTTAAAAAAAATAAAAAAATTGGTCAGTTAAAATATTTTAAATATTTTTTTTCTCTAAGAAAGCAAGTTTCACAAGTGAAAATGAATAAGTTTCACAAGTGACATTCCACATTGATTATATTATCTCGCCCCCTCACTCGAACCATGACCCCCACCTCCTAACCCATCCTCTCACCCTAATGTTTAAATTTCTATATTAATTATATATAAATGCTCCAAGAGTAATTTATTCTTACTAATCAAACACTAGAAAATAAGTAAGAATTTCAGAAAAATATTTTCTAATATAATATTTTTGATTAAAAAATATCCTCCATACCAAACATACATTGAAGCTGGAATCTTTTCTTTTTGGTGGTTTGTTAGATTGATCAAGATTGTGTCGAAGTAGATGCGCATCAATATAATCTTATCCCTTCGATTCTTCATCCTCCTTTTTCCAGTTATCAATGTTTGATTCCCTGTCAAATGTATTTTTAGGTGAGTTCGTTGCACAACATTTTTTGCGTGATTTATAAGCTATATATTGCACAAGAGAGAATTTACACGTGCATGTTCCAAAGATAACAACTGCGGTTCTCCTAGGGTTCCAATGTTGAAACTTATTCCTCTTTTCTGCGCATAATCTTTTTCTTGGACACTGCATTGATTCTTTGTTTGCTTGAAGATAAAGCATATTTTTGCATTTTTGCTCCACTAACTTAGTCACCTGGTTTCCAATTTTGATCAACAAAATGGACATCAGTTTATGTATGGACAAATTATTCAACTTAGACGTTGTTTGAGGTGGAATCGAAAAAATGTTGTATTTTGTAATTACAAACAAGCAATAGAGAACCTAATTATTCATATGTTATTTATTATTAGTGATTATAAACAAGTACAGTAATAATTAAGGCCAACGGAAGCAGCCGTAATTAATCGAAAGAAAGCTTTTTTAAAACCAATGCCTCAAGTTGTATATCGACGACTCATGTATTATAATTCGATTCTACTTGCTCCATCGATCTTTACTTGTATAGTTTTCATTTTATTTATTATTTCTCAAGTCGAATATGTACCGTAAAAATGCACGAAGGGAGTAGAACTTGCATGAATATGAATTAGAAAAAAAGAAAATCCGCTAATGTATTCGTATGGATTTTTTCCTCATGATTCATTCAACAATGGTTTTTCACTGCTATTTTGCCACTTAACTAATCGATTTTTCGCTTTCTCCACCTGAAAAAAAAGAGAGATTGGTCAGTTATGCAGTTCAAATAGAAATTGAGCCAAAATATAACAAGGAAAACAAAACGAGGCTGATTTTAACAGAACACTAGTCAATTTCTTATATTTGAATTTTTTGTTTCGAGAATGTTAACTTAATCAAATATCTCGAGTTCGAATCTCAAATAAAAAAAAGTTAGTAGAAAACGCACCTCTTCTTCCCAATTGGTCGTAAAAGTGGCCCATACTAAGATAATAGTTTGCATTGCTGTTCCACCAAACATGCCCAGCCATAATCCCTACATATTTGCCCAAGTTAATTAAACAAATTTATTTTAATTTCAATAATGGAAACTAAATTCTGAATAACCTTTTATTCATTTGTCCACGTTATTTCAAATGATTTTACCAAATAAGCAAATATCGAAGAATAAAATATTTCTACGAAAACAAAAAGAAAGTATAGTGAGGAGAAGAATAGACATACCTTAGCTTCGAGTTTGAAGTGAAACCCAAGAAGGGCGCCCAATGGAATACCAACTATGTAGTAACATCCCACGTTAACGTATGCCACAAAACCTTGCCATCCACACCCAACAGCCACCCCTTCAGTATGAGAATATTTTGTTTAGACGCTCGAACTAAGTCAGGATCAAATGGAATTCATCTCTAAATATTAGTACCATTTTTCACCTTCAATTCAAAAATTTGTTTTTCTGTTCTAAAACTAAAGCAAAATAAGACAAGAAATATAGAAGATGAAAGCAATAGAAATAGAGAGACAAGAGATGAGAGTTTTTCTTATTATTCCAAGTCTTCAAGTGTATACAATATGAACCCTTATGCCTCTATTTATAGTTTAACATAGAGCCATACAAAAGGTTAGTCATAAACATGACATTAACATGAATATAATGGAGGAGGTTATGGAAGTGAAAGGTTACAAGAATAATGGTTATAAAGTTGGAGGTTATGGAGGTTATGGTTATCTTCATAATGGAGGAAAGTAATAGAGATAATGGGTGAGAGTAACTTCTTGGTGTAGTGGACATCCACACTATAATATTTTATAACACTCCCCCTTGGATGTCCATAGATAATATGCCTCGTTAAAACCTTACTAGGAAAAAATTCCGTGGAAAAAAATCCTAGTGAAGGAAAAAGAGTACACATATCTTTTAATACGCTTTGAATGTTGCCTCGTTAAGAACCTTACCAGGAAAACCCAATTGGGATAAAATCATGGTTAAGAAAAAAAGTACAACGCGTATTTTTCTCCCCCTGACGATGCATTCCAATCTTATATCACAACTTCTCAAATATTGATGTTGGCAATCCTTAGTGAATAGGTTTACAAGATTATCACTTGAATGAGTCTTTGAACGTCAATCTCACCATTTTGTTGAAGATCATGTGTGAAAAAGACTTTTGGTGAAATATGCTTTGTCCGATCTCCTTTGATTGTATCCTCCCTTCAATTGAGTTATATATTATTTTCGTATATGGTGGCTGTAATATCCTTTTCAAAAGAAAATCACATATTTTCTGAATATGATAGATCATGATTCCAACCAAACACACTCCCGACTTAATTCATAGATCAATATTATTTCTGCATGATTTGAAGAAGTGGTTACTAATGTGATTCTTTGAATTTTCAAAATATTGTTGCGTCTCCATATGTAAATAATAGTCCATTTGCGATCGAGCTTTATGCAGATCAAATAAATATTCTGCATCCACATAATCAAATCATTTCTGACTCGGGGATTGATCATTTCAATTTTATTAAAGCTCGTCTTTTCTTCTGAAAGAAAATCACACATCTTCTATCTGTTGAGTCACTTGCTTTGTTAGTTTCTAGTCATAGCTTGAATGATAATATGACAATCCTTTCACATAACTTTCGTTATGTATATCAAATAATCTTCTAGCATTTGCATAACCAGCAATCTGTAAGTGCACCAATTGTACTAATACATGACATTTTAAATAATTTTCATGAGATCAAAAAGATTCTTTCTATGTGTTAAGCAGTCTCAAAACCATTGGGTACTCAATGAAATTGCTTTAAGACCTTTTAAATCCTTCAAGGATTTTCATTTAACCTTCATCGTCTAATTAGACATAATAATCATTCAGTATGCATATTCAAGTATTTCATCTATTGCCAGACTGAAACAAGTCTCATTGCATCCACCACTTGAGAATATATCTCCATTTAATAATGTTAGGATTTTTGCGAAAACTCTTTATGCCCCGAGGCACAAACCGCACTTTATATCTTACGGTTATACTTTCGCACAATGATTCATTTGTACCACACTGACATTATATTTTGATCCATGAACTATAAGATTAAAAACATCACTTTTCTAAGTGAAACAAAATATACTTGAATAGTGCCAATCATTTATCTATCCACACAATATGACATATTCAAATTTAAGATCCTCGTAACCATTTATAGCATTGAGTACTACTTCATATCAAAGATACCGTCGACTGTCATTTTGATATCGATTCCAATACGACATAACTTATCGAGATCTCTTCATTTTTCATCATTTTCAGGTACCTGAACCTTTGCCAAGGTTTTATGAAGTGTTATGTCATAGTGCTCTTTCAAAGCACTTACCTCATTATCATGATCATTTTGATAATTTGCTCATTTCCTTCCTCAAAGAGTTTTACGTTTGGAATCGGTTGGTCTATCATGCTTCTGGTGTACCATAGACTCTGTCCTTCAAAGACTATTTATTTGAAGCATTTGCAGCTTAATTAAAATATTGGGTCAGCAAATACATCTGGCAAATTATTTGCAACATTTTGTAAATGAATTATCTCTTGAACTTCAAGTTCACATTTTTTTAAACGAGGATCTAGATAATTCACTCCACACATAATTTTCAGCTGTTAAACATATCTCCCCCTAATGTTAGGAAATCTAACATTTATCTCCAATCTCATTTGGGGATCCATCTTTGTGCGTGGTGGAGCAATAAAATCATATGTGCACACATCAAATTTTTAGATGGAAATTATTTGGTTCCTGACCCTGTACCAATTGTGATGGGAGAACCTTGTTGGCTTGATGCATACATGTTAAATAAACTCATCTCATACCAAATTTTATTTGAGAGATTTGTTCTCATAATCAATGGTCTAGCTATAATTGGAGGCAAACAATTTCTGCTAAACCAACCAGTATTATCAACATAATTTTATAGTTTGGAACTGTGCTCTTAATTTAACAATTTGAGAAAACAACCTTACAAAAACCAATTTGTAAGTTGATACAAATGCACATGTGACCATACCATAGATGCATCTATTAAATCATAATAGTAAGCGGTCCACATGACAGGTGAACGGGCCCATATTCACCTTTTTATATGTTTCAAATAATTTCAGGGGATACAATCCCAACCTTAGCTGGTACAATGATCATTTTATCATGAGAACAAGCAACACAAGAGAATTCTTGAAGAATCTTTTATTTCTTCAAACATATAGTCA
>JAJONR010008936.1:0-25141 GCA_029582245.1 Solanum etuberosum
TATTTCCAATTTAGTTCTTTTTGGAACTCAGGGTGCTACATCTAGTGACCTTAACACTTAAGAAATTTTAAATTCCTCGGTAAAATCCTACTCACAATGAAGGATGGTTCGAGTCTTAGCACAAAAAATTTCTGGGGTGTTACAATAATCTCTATAACTCCTCATAACCCCCAAATTTAATAGTGTAAACTTATGATAATTTATTGTGTTTCTTAATGAATATCTATATAAATGTGTATTGTAAGGCAATCCTATTTTAAGCAAATGTTAATGTATTTTAATTCACATTTGATGTACTCATGATGAGGAAAATGTTATGAATGGTGCATATTGATTTTTTCTTACTTTTTAATTACTCGAGATCAATTCTTAAACACAAAATCTTAGGCTCTAACTTATAGAACTTTCCATATCAGTAATATTATGCACTTTTATATTAAGAATCTACCATTATGATCTTCACAACTTATAACATCGAAGAAATGTCAATATGAAACAAATTATGACATCATCTTGTCTATGTCTTCTTTTTTGATTATTAAGTATATATATATTACTTAGAGGACCATGAATTGAAATGGAGATTAAAGAATAGAAAATTTAAAAAACTATTAAAACTAAATTTTGAAAGAACTTGATTAAGACCATGCAATACAATGTCACAAGTTCTGAACTTGTGTTGCAACTTATTCCTTAAAGAAAAGAAAAAGAACTATGATAGAATTATTATTTTTCGCCAAAATAAAAAATAACAATTGAAAAAAGAGAGTGTAATTTAATGAACCAATACTATAACTTGTGTTTTTATTATTTTATTTATTATTTTTTATCCCACTTTTAGTTTATCTATTTTTTATTTCACGTTTTATTTTATATGAATTAAAAAAAGTAATTGAAAAATAAAATCTAATGAATGAAAATATTGATCCCATAATTGATGATTTTGCAAATTTTTGAGTCAAAACTGTTCTCTTTTTGCCTTGGTTTACTTATATGTTAATTGCACTCCACACATATATTTTAATATTAAATATTTATATTCTTTATACTATGAAAATCATACTTTTATAACTCTTTTAAAGTATATTAAAATATAATTATCAAAATGAATAAAATTGTGAATATAAATATTTAATATATATATGTTATGAAATTTAAAAATAGGACAAATATTTATGCCAAAAATATGTATTCATGCATTTGATAAATTAATTTATTTTTGTTAAATATGTATCTTTTGAAAATTTTAAATAAAAAATGAATACAAATGACTAAATAAGTTAATTCAATTTTTAATGTATTATAAAAATAAAATCACAAAATTTAGTACATAAAAACTTTATGATTTATTTTTTAAATTATATTTTAATATACTTAGTTGTGAATATATATTTCACGTGGGCATGTATTAAATTCATATAGAAAGAGGTGTAATCATTGATTTGAAAATGCAAGGAGTATATTTGAAATTAAAGCATATTATCAGAGTATTCAATTTAATTAACTTTCAATTTTATTCTTCTCTATATAATACGTGAAGAGGTTTATTATATATCAAATATTTTTACATAGTTAATATGAATCTATTTATCTTTATATTTCATATAAAAGATATAGATAAAAATATAGTAAGCGAGTTAATAATTCAAAAAAAAAAAAAATCATGTTCCCATTCGAGGTTGAATATATTGAGACTTAATAATCAGTAGCGTAACGTTTTTAGATTACTTTCTGAAAAATCATATTTGACGAGTGTAACATAACATTTATCTTTTGATATAAATGCAACTAAAGAATCTAAAATACCAATAGATGTGATTTATGCAAAAATCATACAAATCTAAATTGTATATTTGAAAAAAGAACAAGAACGATTGAAAAATGAAATATTTAAAGGAGTTTTATCATATCAATATGACAAAGAATAATAAGACGTATAGATGTATTTCATTAGTATTTTTCAGTTACTTCACAACATAATTCTTAGATACTCAAGAAAAAAGGTACACCAAAGTATATGTTGTAATATAAAGATTCAAACTCATTGATATTCCAATAAAATGTACAAAGTGACGTCAAAATCTATTGTTAAATACCTATTCAGTGCAATATAAACGAAACAAAAAAAATTACTAAGAAAATATATCTTGACTATTGATTAATAATGTACTATCCCCTATTTAATAGATTATAGATGTTAAATTTGTTAAGTTTCATTTCAATCGTCATCTCAAAGCAATCTTCATAATTAATATATAATTAAAAAAATAAAGTGATCATGTTACGTTTGGGCATAGAGAGAATGTATATAATTGATTGAAAAAAAGTAATTCTTTAACATTTATTTCAAAGACCGCGCGAAGCAAGGCCAAATTCCCTAGTACTAAAATAAAACAAGTATCACGTTATTGTGTATAATCAAAGTGATGGGACAAAGAGGATCGTTTAACAATAGATTTACGTATAAATGATATGGTGCAGTGGATGAGACTATCCTTCCTCGATCAAAATTTCAAATTCGAGCTTTGGATATGAAGTTTTTTCAAAAAAGGAAGCGCTACCTCGAATGGGGCCTACCCAGTGTGAATCCGAATTAGTCATACTCCAATGCAGATACTAGACATCAGATGAAAGAAAAAAAGATTTGTATGTCTAGCCAAATAGGTATATACTTATATTATTTCACAACCTAACTTTTCAAATTAAAAGTCATAATGTCTAAATTCTGAATTCGTCGTTGAATAAAATGATCTTTTTTATATATTAGTTAATTTTTTTTAATTTGATATAACTATTCGAAATATGAAATTCACTAATCTAACTAATCAAATCGCATAGAAGCGGTAAAAAGAAAATCACTCTTTACTCAAGATTCGAATCCAAAAACTCGAGTGAAGAGTGTAAGGATAGTGTTTATTCTTATAATAAAAATAACCACACACCCTTAATGTCCTCCCTTAATCACTCTTTAATGTTTATGTTTGTAAATAAATAAGAAGCCACCGTCCAAATTAAAACTCATAATTTTGAATTCTTCACTAAAGACAAATGACCTTCTTTTTATAATATATCATCATTTAATATTCAAAATTTACTGATTCAGTTAATTCAAATATGCATAATGCGTCTCATATAAGATTGATTAAAAAATTATCATTTTCAAGATTCAAACTCAAATCTTCTATTAAAAATAGATGAACCTCGTCCCCACTAAATATATTCATGTTTAGATAAGAATACAAAGTCCAATAGATTAAATTCCTCTTTCACACCTTACCTTCCTTGAAAGAAGGCATTTCATTCAAGTGTGAAAAGAGGAAAGATATTATATTGTGGTTGGTGAAAGAAAGAAAAAGCTACTTTTAGACAAAGAAATTAAATAACAAACATGTAGATATATAGTAATAATTAATATAGAAAAACAAATTAGTCTAGAACTAAATAAAGAGATAGGGTAGTGTGGTGGGGGTGGGGGGTCAAAAAAATTCAGCTACCCAAACCAAACTTTAGAAACTTTGAATACGTCCAAGTGCCATGAATCAATTTTCAACAGTATAAAATCCATTATATGAATTTTCGACGGACGTTTTTATCAAAATAGTACAAATATAAGATTTTCAATAGAATATTCATTGGAATAATGATGGATGTGGAGTGTAACATATGGATTGATAGAAAATTAGTAGCTTTTTGTCGAAACATATATGATACCTATAAATATTTGACTTTTTATAGTTATTCTGATGTATATAAATTAAATTTGAAATCGTTGTAAGGATTCATGTAAATTCGGGCCAATTGTCGATCGACTATGTGTTGAAAATTAGTGTGTTTTAGTTTTGTTTAAAATGTATTAATTAATCTAATTAAGATAAAATCATGAGAATTATTCTTTTTAGAGTAATTGTAATATGTTCCTTTAATTGTATAGTTAGTTTTTTTTTTTTATTTCTCATGTTTGTTGATTTAAACGCTATGTAATTTAGGTAGTTTAGAACTATTCTATCAGATACTTGTTATTTCTGCTGACATATATATCAAATAACTTTGTTTGTCTAAGATTAAAAAAATCGATGAAAAGAAATCACCTCATATATATTTTTATCCTTTTTGAAATTTTGAACATTAATTAATCGACCTCTCGCAACTTCATTTCACCTTCATTGATTACTATACCACGTCATTCATAAATATTGTTTTTATTTTATAATCGATTAGTTTATATTTAAAGAAATTTACATGGAGTATTTTTTTTAACTACTCTACTGTAGATATTACGTCTTATAAAATCCAATATAAACTATTTTTTTTAGATAGAAAAACAAAAAAAGTCAATAAAGTATTTTTGTTTCCAACGAAAAATCCAAAGAGAAAAGCAATTTGCACATTAGATACTTATTTTAATTAAATTTTAAAATAAAAAATAAAGTATATAATTTCAAGCCTAAGTTGAATGGAAAATACAAAACAAACTTTGCCAAGAATATATTTTGGACGAAGACAAATTATTATGACTTTATCCACATGGATACAACCATTGTATCATCTTAATTATTATTAATTTATTTCCTATTATAATTGTCTGGTTAATATTATTTTTATTTTTCCGTAAACAACTTCATTATATTATTTCATAATCTATTTTAAATGTTCATATGATATCAATGTATCATTTACAATCCAACTTAGGAACAATGTACTAAGTAAGATATCATCTACTATCTACTGTATCAACTCAATCATCGTTACGTACGGTCCCACTCAAAGCATAAATTCTTTAGTCAATACCTTTTATTAAAAAAAAAGGACAGTAGAGGCCCTACAAACAATTACTACTAAATTATCAATATATATATTGATGTCAACTTGTACTGCTTATTTTCTTCCAACAAATTTAGAGTGATGGTTACTTAAATGGGACTTTCTCTTTTAATTTGGTTTTGGTTCAATAGATTTTTATTTATTTATTATTATTACAAAAATATTTAATAGTAATTGAGTTAATTTAATTGGATTTAGAGTCGCTAAAATCATTAGCAATATTTATATAGAGTACAACAACCACAACAACCACAACAACAATAATATCAACATATTCAGTGAAATTTTACAAGTAGGATCTGAAAATGATAGAAATCAATCATGTATGTAGACTTTACGACTACCTCTTATGGAGATCGTGAGGTTGTTTTCAAAAGATATTAATATAAAGTATGTGTTGATTATTAATTATTGCTGCTAAATATTATAGAACAATAATTATATTAGTTATTACTATTAAATAATTATCACAAAATTCTTTATGTATTATAATATATTAATTATTACACATCAACACAACACATGTATCGAATAACTGAATAATAAAGGAAACATAATATATATAATTCAATTCTTGTATAGTACCAAATTTGAAACATTCTATTCCTAATTTTGAGAATTTTTTGGTTGTTTGTGTCTTAAAATAATAATCTCAACCCAAGTGGGACCAAATTTTGAATAATTTTGTAAGTAACTACTTGTAGTTGTTTCTACATTAAATATATATATATATTGAATAAGTAACATGTTTATGCTTACACGTTTGTATAGTCAAAAAAATACACGTAGCAATGAGCTATTTTACACAAAGAATACAATATAGTGATATATTATCCAAAGTCAAACAACTAAATAATTACATAATAATTTAGGTCATATACAATGATATATCTATAATGCCTAAATAACTAATTTTTACGCTATCAATGAGAATTATTACTTTATTTTAAAGGCTATCGCGTATTTTAACTTGTTATTAAAAGTTTGTTGTTATATGTTAATTTAACATGATTGATTTTGAAGATACAAGTAATTAAGTAAGGGAAGTGGTTTAATTGAATTCGTATGAAAATTATACGTATAAATAAAATAAAAGTATTTATTTTTCTTTTGTTTATATTAAATAGTTAGCAATATCAATAATAATATATTCAGTGTAATAAGTAGGTAATCCTTACATCGTGAAGCTAGCGAGTACTATTAATTTCCCAAAGACCCTCTGCACTCAAGTGCTTCAAATCGAAGTATTTATGAAAAAGGGAAACAACAATAAAGAAAATATGTTAATTAATAAGAAAAGCAATACATAGATTCAAAAGAACAATAACAACAGTAAAATAATGTAACAATTAAAATACAATAGACAACAAATAATAAAAAAATATCAAAAGTAAGAAACTACATGTATAAAACTAATATATACTAGCTACAACATACCCATGAATTAACTTTTTTCGATAATTATCCAAGAAATGAAGAAAATCTTATAGAAAATAATTCCCCCTTATTAGATTCCACGCGACACAAATTCATATTTAAAAGAGGAATATGTTCACATCTTATAGATTCTTTACAAAGTCAATTAGTTCAATTAGAGATCTCATCTGTCCTACCACGATCACAAATTATTGATATATATATATATATATATATATATATATATAGAATATGACTTTCTCATTCTACAACTACTATATAAGAAGATGTAAGCGCAATACAAAAGTTTCATTCTTTTGACAAAAAA
The DNA here is from genome assembly GCA_029582245.1 of Solanum etuberosum. Classification (NCBI taxonomy): domain Eukaryota; kingdom Viridiplantae; phylum Streptophyta; class Magnoliopsida; order Solanales; family Solanaceae; genus Solanum; species Solanum etuberosum. The sequence continues at coordinate 6,566 of JAJONR010008936.1, forward strand.
AAAAGTTGTCTTTGCATTTCTCATGAACTTCGGAGTCGTGTTAGGTTTCTATTGTTGGGGTTGGGAGTTCTTAACTGCCCTTCTTCTTTTCTCCACTCTATCTTCTATCTTAAAAAACAATTTTTAATCATTTTCCACATTTTTTTTTCAAAAAACCCAAAAAGGGGTTGATCATTTTGTGTTTCTCTACTCATTTCACCAATTTTCTTAATTTTTTTTTATTTACAAAAAGGTTCATTTTGTGTGTGTTTAATTTCTTGTTTTAGCAATTTTCTAGGTTTTCAAAAACTCCAACAACAAAATAAACCAAAAGGGGTTGTTTATTTTGTGTTTCTCTAGAACCATTTTTCTTGAATTTTTTTTTTTTTTAAAAAAAAATTTCCTTTTTTTTTTTTGATTTTTTTTTTTATGGAGGTATTAGAAGAAGTTCAAGCAAGTGATGAAATGAGTTTGTTAGAGTATGTTGTGATGAAGAAGTCATCACCATCACCATTTTTGTTGAAAACCTACATGTTGGTGGAAGATCCGGCGACGGACGACGTTGTTTCTTGGAATTCCGATGGATCGGCGTTTGTTGTATGGCAGCCGGCGGAATTTGCAAGGGATTTGTTACCTACACTCTTCAAACATAGCAACTTTTCAAGCTTTGTCCGGCAGCTCAATACCTACGTAAGTTTTTAATATATTCGCCCTGAATATTTACGTCAGATCAATGAATATAACGTAATGTTTAAACCCTTTTAGAACATATAATATTAGGAAAACACATTTTTTTCGATAAAAATATTATCTGCATTTTGTGTTTGCATCAGATCAATGAATATAACACAAATGCTTAAACCTTTTTATAACGCATATTAAGAAAAAACACGATTTTCTCCGATAAAAGTCCGTTGGAAATGTGCTCGTCGGAAACTATATATATAGTTGCCGACAAAAATATCCATTGAAAAAAAACGTGTTTCTAATAGAACAAACACGTGTTGAATTAATTTCTTATGTTTGTTGAAAAATTATTCTCGTTTTAATTTGTGATTTATTAAAAAATAATTTTATTTTATTTTTAAAAATCGAATTTATTTTCCTCCCCTCAACAATTTTTTTTTTTTTATAAGTAAATACATAGAAATTAAATTATTAATCGATATATATATTTGATAATGAAAAAGTATTTAACTAGTCATTGTAATAATCACATGTAGCTTGAGTAGTTTATGAAATTTAATTGTTGGTATCTTAAAGTAAAAAAGATTTAAAGAAAACAACTTAATTCTTGTTATTAGTAATACAAAAGGATGCTCAACTAATAGAACTACGTATCATCATTTTGGAGACGACATTAAAATAATGATTGACATTAATCATACTAGCTAAGAGCTTAGGTTAATAATTATGAGGTTATCAAGATAACCGTTTTGCATGACATTAGGGTTTTCGTAAAATTACAACAAGTCGATGGGAGTTCAGCAACGATAAGTTCAAAAAGGACGAAAAGATTTTACTCCGTGAAATTCGTCGAAGAAAAGCATGGACAAATAGGCAACAACCAAACAACAAGAAAGATAATATTACAGAAGAAGATCAAAGATCATCATCATCAACTTCATCATCATCTGAATATATAAATCTTATCGACGAGAATAAAAGGTTGAAAATGGAAAATGGAGTCCTTAGCTCTGAGCTTTCACTCATGAAAAACAAGTGCAAAGAATTAATGGATATTGTTACAATATTTGCTAAAAATCCAGAGAAAGAAGAAGAAGAAGAAAAAAAGCCAATGTTATTTGGAGTAAGATTAGAAGTTAAAGAAGAAATGGAGAGGAAGAGAAAAAGAGTTGAACTAGCTAGTGTTTTTCTCTCTCAATTATGCAAATAAAGCAGAAATTTAGAGAGAAAAATAATCAAGTGGTTAATTAATAATAATAATAATAATAGTTGTACTATGTTATTTTGTATTTATTTCATGCAAATTAATTAATAGTATTAATTAGCATGTAGTGACTACTAATTAAGTGGATATATATACCTAAGTTGTATAAATTTTGCAAGTGTTATTTTCTCTATTTACTTTTACTTGTTCATTATACTAAGATTTGATGTCCACTTTTATTTGTTCAGTTTGAAAAATTAAAAAATAATTAACTATTATATATATGTTTTATTCTTATTATTAAATATTATTCATAATTAAGAATGATATAGTATAATTATCATTTTATTTATTATTTTTAATGAATATGTCAAGTTAAATATAAAACAAATAAATTTGAACTGATGAAGTGACATTCAAACTTCTTCAAAACATCAAAATAAACGTGGCATTGCATGAAATTATGGAAATATAGAGATGGTCAAAATCTTAGAGATTTTATATTCTGTAATTGATCAGAGATTCAAAATTCAACTTTTATGTGGGACATGAAAAGGAAGAAAATGACAAAACAATGTTCAAAGAAATTGAAATACATAACAAAAATAGGATATTGTCTTCTATATTTTTTTTTAAAAACATTTATTGTGATGAAATAAATCAAAGTTGCCTTCAAAAAGAAGACTTGACTATTTTGATCATACCAAAAAGAAGAAAAAGGTGATTTATAGACCAATATAAGATAAAATTTTGAAGAATTTGAAAGTCATGATAAGAAGTTTCAAAGTTTGACTAAATATTAAAATTATTGGCAGAGTCGGAGTTTAAAATTTATAAATTTTAACTTGTTATCGAATTCATAACTCATTTAATTAGTCTTTGCTTCCAATATATATATATATATATTTGATGAACTTTATATTGGGATATATAATATTAACCATGCGTTTAGATATAGTATTTATTATAGAATAATTATTTATTCATTTTTAATAGATCATATATTCGTTTATGGTGTATGTTTACTTATATAGTAGATGATTTAGTGTATAGAGTTTAAGCTTATACACAGAGGATTAAATCATCGGTTCTTATAAGTATAAAGTTTTTTGTTCACAATCTAAGATGGAAATTGGACATGTCATCGGTACGATTGTAGCACAAGATTATATGTAGTTTATCTTGATTATGAGAATGGTATAGTTCCAACTTCTTGTGCTAGTGCATTTTGTATTTATTGAACGAGACCAAGTAAAGATAGTTGTTTTAGACTGACTGACAAAAACATATTCTCTAAACTATTAAATGTACTCATATTCTTAATCCTGATATAACTATTATGATCTGTATATGTTAATTATCGTTTTGATTTATTAAAATGTGAGATTCTAAGATGGGTCAATATGCCTGGTAGATTGGATGATGCTAATATATATTGGTGAAATAATAAGTTAGTTGACGGGAATCCATGTCTCGATATAGAGATTGATGATATGCCTTTTTGAGAAGCTTCTAAGTTTTCATCGTGTTAAACTTTGAAAGTGGATTATGAATCCGACACATGAAATAAGTTAAGCAGTGCACTAAAGGAAATTGATCATTGAATTAAATTCGTCAGTAATTTAATTTATTGATTAGTATCTGTATTCTTAACATGGGGAATTACATATGTGTTTAATGGGGAATTTCGAAATATAAATAGAGGAGTGCAATTACGAATTTCTAGTGGAATGATTTGTAATTTATTATGGTAAGAATAATTCAAATTAATTATTTAGAATTATTTCCATAATAGGAAGCCTCAGTAATTAATTCTGTAGTCCCTACCGTGCCCATATTTAACTAGAACTCAGAATCTATTCTAAGGGGGAAAGAGAGAAATATGTGTCTTTCTCTATTCTAAGGAAATGGAGAAGTATGTGTCTTTCTCTATTATAAAGAAAGGGAGAAGTACATGTCTTTTTCTATTCTAAGGAAAGGGAGAAGTACATGTCTTTTTTTATTCTCAGGAAAGGGAGAGGTATATGTCTTTTTCTATTCTAAGGAAAGACTGTGTGTTTCTTCTCTTCCTTGGATTAGGAAGAAATCTCTTTAAATAGGGATTCTTCTAACCCTTGAAAAAGAGAAGTTTTATATACGATACTTGCCCACCCAAGTATTGAGAGAGTTCGGAAGTGAATTTGGGATCACTGTAGAAGACCATAGAACTGTCGTCCAATTTGTGGACTAGCTTGTGGATTCACTTGAAGGTTCTATCTTATCGACTAGCTTGAGGATTCACTTGAAGGTTTTATCTTATCGACTAACTTGTGGATTCGCTTGAAGGTATCTGCTCACGCTTCAAGAGGTAATTCTTGAATTAAATTTCAGAAAGTTTATGCGCTCTAGCATGATTGTATGTGTTCTAGCATAAACTATGTGTTGTCTGTTATTCATGTAAGTTGTATGATTCTGATATGCTTTCGTTGTGCATATATTTTTCTAACACTTTAATACAAATTTTTAGCAAAAAATATTATATTCATCCGAAGTCATACCTAATATTATAGCTCCACCAAATCATAATGATCTCTCAAATCATAACAAAATGATTTTACTTTTTTCTATTAGGAAGACAACACATTTGTGCGGAAGACGTTTTTTTCTCTGCCCTCTCCCCTCCAAAGGCCAACGGAGAGACTGCATTTCCTGTATCACTTTTTTGCGAGTTTCATATCTGAACTATTAGGTGCTTGTATTTCTTACTTGAGCTATCACAAACTATTTATCAAAACTATTTGAAGTTGACTAGACCAAGTGTTTGAATTATACAATCGCTAAAAAGCGCATGGCACCTTAATTTGCCCATAAAATTCTATCCACTTGACAACTAACTCATTAATTTTGAGGTGCGTTTTGATAAATAGTTAGCAATAGTTGTTTATCAGTAGTATTATTAGTAATTCTCCTACTATTGTATTCTTCGATTTTACTATTACATGTTAATTTTCTTTGCTTCGTTTATCATACTATTTATGTTTGCTATTGTTCTTTTCAAAGATCATCTTTTGCAATAGGAATGAACAAAAACAAATAAATTTTGGCTAATGTGATAAAGATACCAATTAATTTCCATTATTTTCTATATATTTCACTTGAGCCGAGGGTCTATATATCATAAACAACCTCTCTACCTTCACAAGATAGAGGTAAAATTGTGTATACACCACCGTCTCCAGTCCCCACTCGTCGGATGTGTATGTTGTTGTAGTTTAGGTAGAAAACTCGCAAAAGTGATAGTACTTCAGATGTGTTTTCGACCATTATCTGTCGTTGAAATTGAAGAAATTGACTAGTACTAGTATGTTATAATAACTTGAATATATATAAACATGTTACATGATTGAGAATTCATCATGAAGTCCATCTAATTCTCCTTTAAGACTATGTTGTTGAATGATCAAAACAGATGCAGTTACTGAGAAATCAGAAGCTGAAAGAATATCACCAATAGGACCTAACTCAGGACATTCTTCCCAATCACTCATCCCTACTGTTAACACTGAATTAACCCGCCCTCCCCGTCCCACGATAAACAAACCATATTGCCCTTCTAACGACCTTAATGTCGAAAATGTCTGTCCAGAATTTATGAGGTATTTCTCAATGTAAGCAACGCGTCCACCAGCAACATGTTTGTCGTAAAACTCAGCAAAACACTCATCATCTATCTTCATTTCTTCTAAATGTTCTCTAGTATTAACTTTTGCTTTACTAATTCTTGATGATACACTATCTCCCGCGGCTTCTAATAGGAATCTAATTACAGTTAACTTTACTCCAGGATGTCGTGCTACACGTCCTGCATACACAAGTGCTTCTCTGTCATCCTTTCCACCGATGAATATCACTGCTGCATTGAGGGAAATGGATGATCTCGCGATCACTGTTTTACCAAGTCCTCTGTCTACTAGTATCCCTACCGAACAAGGTGCATTTCGAAGAACCTGAGATAGATCATACATAGTACAAGTTACAAAATGGTCCACTACAGAATGTACTAAATGAGAATTTTGTTTGACATACCTTACGATTGATATGACGAAAGCCTGTATGACCGACCTGAAGTCGTCCATCTTCCTCTTGATTCTTATGAAAAGGAAGTATAACAAGATGTACCATCAGGTCCTCAGCAAGGATACTTATGTCTTGATGCATGTTATTGATGGTAGAAAGTGCCATCATTCGTCGTAAGCTAACACCTTGACAGTTCTCGTTTAAATAAGCGTTGACATCTTGGGTGATTTTCTCTCTCATTTCAACTACCGTAGGGTCAGTCACAGTTACAGCATCAACTCCCTCGCCTTGTGTTATCAATGTTGCTGCAATTTTATCTGTTAAATCGATCATATCAGTTAAGTAGACCATTATCCCTGGATTTACTGGCCCTCGCGAAATTTCCATGAAGTTTATTGCTGAGTAAACATCTTGAGGACTTCGAATGCAGAGCAATATTCGAAGCTCATTCACCGGATTGACACATTGTAATGCCATTTTCTGTGTTGGTGAACGTCTCCTCGCACGTTCAATAATTTTTGCCACGACTACCGGAGTGTATATTATGGTTAGAAATGTTACAAACACCAACGCGATACTTGTTGACATACTTATGACATTCATCTGCATCCACAAGTCGCAAATCAAATCACACGAACAAACAAAAACAATCACCATCATAAAGGAGAAAACTAAAGAAATAGACATAATACAAAACACAAACACTCAAACTTGACCTCAACTGGCAAGCAAACACTCCGACTTTGAGAGTACACATCGATCTAGACACCTTACCTTTGTCTCAACTAACACAGTGCAGACAAGTTGAGTTGTCTTGATGTGTGTATACTTAAAGTTGGAGCGTTTACTTACCATCTGAGGCCAAGTTTGAGTGTCTGTTTATATATTATACTTATTCTAGGACATACCCGATATGCATTAATAGCCAAGTAGACTTGAAAATGGCCCTTGATATTGAGTAACAATCCAGTAGCAACTGATTCAGGCCAGTGAAATCCAAGCATCAATCCAGAAACAACAGAACCAACAACTTTACCACTTGTTGCAATTATAAATGGAATAATAATTTTACCCCATGAAGCAATTTTACCAGCCTCAAATTCAGAAAGTTTAGCCTCAGTTCCAACCCAAAAGAAAAACAATGGATAAAAAATTGTCCTAAAAATATAATTCACTTTCCCAATCATCATTTTTGATATTCTTCCCTCTCTTGGCATAAACAAACCAACCAAAAATGCACTCAAAACTTTGCTATAACCAACAACTGGTGACATACTACATATTAAGATTATAAATGCTAATGCCACAACTAAATGTGATCCTTTCATAGGTTTCCCTTCTGGATTTTCATTATTCACCCATTTCATAACAGATGGTACTACTTTCGATGCTAACAACGTCTGAAACACCAAAATCGCCATCATCTTCAACATCATTATCACACTACGATTCTGAAAGTTCTTATCAGGATCGAATATGAGAAATCCAATAGCAATTAACAGGATCGATACAACATCAGAGTGTATCCCCGCGTCAACAATAAATCTACCAATGTCTGATTTACCAATCTTCAGATCAGTTATCAATCGAGTTAACAGAGGTGAATCTGTTCCAGCTAGAACGATCGCGAGGCATGAACTGAATACAGCATTTGATTGTTTAGATATATTGAGAAGTGGAGTGATCAGACATGCTAAGACAAAAGTTGTAAGTACCCCTGAATACGCGACTTTCGCCTCTGGTAAAGTTAATTGGAGGAATATATTTGGATCAATTTCTAATCCAACCACAAACATGTGACACACCATAATAGCATCCACAATGTAATTCAATGTCTGTTGAACTTCACTGTCGTTTAAGAACCTTGAACGAACGAATTCAAGATTGCTAAGTAGCAATCCCACCTGTATGTATATGCATCATGTATATCTATTAGAACTAACTACGGTTAGTAAAACAAGGACGTCTCAATAAAATTAGTGACCTAAAGCCAAATTATAATAAGAGGCATAATGTACTACACTTACAATGGATTCTGCAATGATACGAGGTTGGGAGATAGGACGAAGGAGGAGGTGGACACAGTTACATAAGAACATGGCGAAGAAGAAACCTAAGAGGTAAATAGACATTGATGCAATTCTTATGGTAATTTGATTTCGACATTCTACTTTCGTATCGTTCTGTTTCAAGAAATCCATTTTTTTGTTCAGATCAATTAGCAGAAAGAGGAAAATGAATGAAATGAATCCATTGTTATTTGGAATTAATTCCTCAAGAAATGGGGATCCTTTTACTCTTGCTCATATGTCTCCTACTAACTAGCTAATAATATTATTATTCAGACGTGTTATAAAGAAATTTGACGGTATACCTACATGTTTAGTTTGTGTAATAAAAAATATTTCTTCTTTTATAAACTTATGCCTAATCAATACCGTCATATAAAATGTAACAAATGATATATTTTTTTTATTTTCGGAATTAGAACTTCTTTTTGAATAAAAGAAAGGTAGCTTGAGGAGATTGTAAACTGAATTGACTATATGGGGATGTCACAATGACTCAAAATAGTATTTTTTCTTTCATAGCGATGGCGTATCAAGTCTCGATCAATTTGACTGCATCTCGAGTAATATTGAGTATATATGTTATGGATAGCTTGTGTTGTGCACGAGATCAATAACATTAATTTTTTATATCTATAATTTATTTAAGTCGTAAGTACAATTTTTTACTTGGTTATAAAATGTAATAATACTTCATCAATAATAATGAAATCTAGGAAAAATAATTAATTATGCTTCAGTATTCCCCATTTAAGGCCCTAATTTATTTCAAATATTTTTCATTTAAATATATGAAGTTTAAGTTGTGTTTGGTTATACTTTTTACAATATGTGGAATAATATTCATATTTGAATGTACTACTATTTTAAAATGAGTTTAAAAATAAGTTATAAGTTATTTTTCGAACTTGAAACATAACTTCAAATTAAATTTCAAATTTTTTTGGTCAAACACTAATTTTTAAATAAAGCAAAATTTTATTCTGAAAACACGTGAATCATAATTTTTATAGGCAAACGGGTCGCTTCAAAGACGAAGGAAATGAGCGACCACAGAAGCAATTTTTTTTTTCTTTTTCTTGTCAACAAAACGAACACAGTTGCTACAACAAAATTTCCTTTGAATTTTTGGGTAAATCTTACCATTGAAAAGTAGAAGAAAGTTGTCAAATATTCCCCCGTTCACTTTTCTTTGTCCATTAAATCAGAAAAAAATGTTTTACTTTACTTCTGACTTTTAGCATATAAAAAGAAAAGCCTTTTTTTTTTTGTTTCTCTTTTCATATTTTACCCTCAACATTAATTACTTATTCCCCAAATTATATTCCAAGACCTAATATTATATATTATATCAATTAATATGAATATTATGATAAAACACTCGTACACTCCCATGCTTAGAATCATTCACAATTATTATAGAGGAACTTTCGCATATAGCCACTCAAAAATTGCCTAATTACGCTCCATAGCTATAGTTTGCTAATTACGATTCGTAGCTACATGGAGTGGCGAGAGAGGACAGAGAGTGCGAGAGAGGTGAATTATATATGTACTGGTTAGATAATTTTATATTATACATATGTATACAAATATTCTGGCGAGCGAGATTGGGAGAGGGAGGAGAGAGGTGAACGAGATTGGACAATAATTTGTATAATTCGCAGGTACGTTTATATAATTCGCGTGTGTTTGTATAATTGAGTAATATAAAGTCTAAAATTATACAAATATGATAAAACTTGAAATAACGAATTGATACAAACATAAACATATGAACGTTAAACAATTATACAAATTACATTATATAAATATATTATACAAAATTCGAAAACTACACGTTTATACAAACTTTAAAAAGTTATACACAAAAAGATTGAACGTATATGATGACAACTAAAAAACCAAAGGAAATAATCGTCATATACAAATACAAATCAAACGAAGAATTGTTAGTTACGAATTATACAAATGTGGCGAATTATACAAACTCAAAGTCAGCCCACGTAATTAATGGTTAATGTTAGTTGCGAGTGGTAATTATAACAAACTATAGCTATGATAAATAATAAGTAGTATAAGTTTGCTTAACCGCGTATTTTTTTCCTTTATTATATAGTTAGTGGGTGTTTGAATTGAGTTATTTTAGTGGCTTTTAGCTTTAAAGTTTTTTATTTTTTATTTTTATATAATTTTGTAAGTGTTTAGATAACTCAAAAAATGGTTTAAGCACTTTCTTTAGGCCGAAGAAGTACCAAAAAAAAGCCAAAAACTAAAAGTTGGATGTTCCTAACTTATGACTTTTGCTTTTAACACCCAAAAAGTCACTTTAAAAAAGCCAATTCGAACACCCAATACACTTTCCACCAACATTCATACAAATGAAAAGAAATAACCTAACATTTTTCACATACACTAGGATTTGGATACTCCATTGATCGCTAAACCACACTTATGTGCACGAAAGCGGGGCACTTTCAACACTTCAAAAGAATTTTTCTAAGATTCTTTTTGAGTGATACCTAGTAGCCAAGGTGGAGTTATAGACGTAAGAGAGTTCATCCAAACTCTTCGTACATGGTATATATAAGATCAAAACTATTTTAAAGCACTTATAGGAGATATTGAATCTCCTTAGCTTCTTCATGTATTTACTTCTTTGTACTTCAAATTTCCTTGGTAAAAATCCTAACTCCGCCACTTAAGAAAAGGTGGCACACACAAATCACAATGGACATACCACTAGCTAACTTACTAGAGAAAGAGCCCAAAAATAAAAACACAATTGAAGCAAAGGGAAGTAACAACATACCCATTGTAATCCCACAAGAGGAGTCTGAAAAGGGTAAGATCTATGTAAACCCTACCCCTACCTTTATGAGGCAGAGAGACTATTTTCGATAGACTCTCAGCTCAAAAGAATTGAAGCAAAGGGAAGTAATCAGGAAAAAGATAAATCATTCTCCATCCCAGATCATCAACTCATGCTGCTGCACTTGAATACAATAACATGATCTGAAGATGCTACATTTTAAATTGTGTTGAGGTAAAATGAGATCATATTTACCGTACAGTGCGAAAGAACCATTACATATAGGGAATCACCGGAAGAACTCATTGACGCCATCGACAATACTGAACGAAAATGTCGATCTCTCAGAAAAAGTAGACCCTCTTCAAACCGGGAAAAAACGAGGAGGGGAACAATGCTATTGGATGTGGTAAGGAGGATTCACGAGCTTGCTGCTAAATGATTGAATATCGATTCAAGTGTTGATTGGCTGACGTTGTACTCTGATATCCCGAGCTGGTTTCTGTCGATTTTAAAGTTTGCAACTTGATCAGCATTGAGAACATAAGAACGTACCTCGTAAAAGAACTAAGTATGAAGGAAAGCGTACCTGTTCCTCTCTATGTACCCGAAAACATCAGCGAGTGATAGACCTTCTCCACAAGGGAGCTGTAACAATTTTAAGAACTCATCAGTTGCTGAAGACGATGTCCACATGTTAAAAGTTATGAAATATTATGCTGAGGGGTGTCATTGGAAGATTACATTGTTTGGCTAGGTTAAATACTATAGGTTGATTCCCCTTATGTCTACTTTTTTATATTTTGACACCCCTCAATAAAATTTATGGCTCCGCCACTGGTAGTCTACACGCTCTTGGTTAGAAAAGAACAGTTTTGTATGGATGGTGAAAAGTATCATGTTATATATCAACCTAACGAGGAGTTACGGATAAAAAGAGCTCCGTCATGTTCAAATGGCAATTACCTGATACTTGACACTCAATCCATTGCAACCTTGAAATGTGGCGTCAGGAAATGAAGACTGAATGAATGAATGGATTTTGGTAAACTTCTCCTTAGCCAACCACCACTCACAGAATATCGGCAACGGGAGTCCACCTGGCATGATTTGTAAAAGAGACGGGCAAGCAAATAATAAATAATTACTCACATAATATGCACTTATCTGTGAATTGGAGACAACTTCAGGAAATAGGTTGACGTACCATCACGAGCCAACTGCTCTGACAACTGGTCACCGAAAATCTTACAAGAGTCTTCAGTTGCAGATACCAATGCTTTCACTCTTTCTTCATTGCCAAACCACTGTCCAACAGCCATGATCATTTCCTTTGATAAGCTTATTTCTGCCGCCGATGCGTCTCCTGAGACTATAGAGTTAGTACCTCCAATGCAAACTTCAATGTCATTTAGTATACTCCTAGAGTGAGGACGAATATTGAATAGCTTTTCTTGAATTATTAAGCAGAGATTTTCCAGATCCATAGAGCTGACTTCAACTGGTTTAACCTGAAGATAAAGATACAGAAAGAATCTACAGTTACAGATAATGATGTTCAAAAATGAGTGCTGAAAAACAACGGTCACAAGTACCTCTAGTTCAAGATGATTCCCGAAGCGAGTTTTCAAGTGCTGAGAACTACCAAGACACCTCAACCTGCCTCCAACCTTGGGATGCATAAGGAATAAGAGGGAAAAAAAATCATTGAATTAGGCCTTCGGAACATGGATATATGTAGATAATGTAATCACACTGCTTAGATACCATTATCCCAATCCTTGTGCACAGAGCTTGAGCCTCATTCATGCTGTGAGTAGTTAAGATTACTGCTGTCTTTCCTCGTCTAGTTGACAAACGAGATATAACTTCCCACATGAAACGTTTGGCAATAGGATCCATACCTGGAAAAATTGACAATATAAATCAAGATTTTGTAATAGAAGCATATATTAGGGTAGAGGGTTAGTAGGTAGCAGTGTGTTGAGTGTTTCGGCTTGCTGTCAGTTCATATTAGTAGTCGTAGTATTGCTCATGTAGTTTCTTGTCCTTCAATTTCTGTTACTATTTGTTGTTTCTCATACCTCGATTATCAAATTGTTTTGTTGTAGTTTATGGGATATGTAATCATCTGTTGACTGATAGAATTTCGGGTATATTATATACATATAGATATATACCTACACACTCACACACACATACATAGGAGATGCTTGATAAGAGGTTTATCATTGAAATCATCATTCAATTGAAAGAATCTTCCTCAGTATGTGAGGTTTCAAAATACTTAAAAGGCTCTTTAATTGTGTAAACATAAGTAAATGTGCGAACATTGCAAATGTATCTATATTGCAGTAAATTGCCAGTATTTAGTAATGCAAATATATTACTCCCTCCGTTCCAATTTATGCGACACTCTTTTCTTTTTAGTCCGTATATTTCTATATTTAGTAACAATTTAACTTTAGAATACCTTTTTTAATTTTAATGTGATGATTTATAGCCACATCTATATATGACTTATCTTAGACCACAAGTTTCAAAAATTTCTTTATTTCTTAAACTCTATGCTTTGTCAAACACCTTCACATAGATTTGGAGTCTAGAGAATGAATGAGATCCAAAAAGGGAAAAAAATATACAAACATAAGGATAGCAATTTAGAGGTAATTAACGACCTGTGGATGGCTCATCAAGAATGACGATAGGAGGATCTCCAATCATTGCAATTGCAACTGATAACTTGCGCTTGTTTCCTCCGCTCAAGGCAAAAGATGGTTTATTTGCATGTGTCATCAGGTCAAAATCGAGCAACTTTTGCATAACAACCTGTCAAGATCTACAAGAGTTAGAAACCATTTGATGGTCCACAAAGACAACTTCAGCTAACAGACATAAGAAGATATTCACACTCTCATTCAAGTACTAAATTCACGGCAGATAACTTTTTGACTAATTTGCAGTCATGAAAGTTAAGCTAAATTATGATAGCATCAAATTCGAGTACACTTTTGGACATTTGAAATCAAGAGCGACGTACATCTTCTATATCATACTCTGGTACTCCTTTAATTCTTGCATAGAGCTCAAGATGTTCTTGGACAGTTAGAAATTCTAGTAAAGCATCAAACTGAGGACAATATCCAATCTGCACGGAAAAGACATAGAAAGTATATTAGCTATAGATCTAACATTTTATTTTGAGAATATCCTAGATCTAGCTGTGTTAGTTTTTTCTTTCAATTCATCTTTTTGATAACTAATCTTCGATAGCAAAATGGAACTGAGTTCATTATACAAGAAGAACGATACGCACATGTCTACGAGCAACCTTGGGATCTGAACATATATTTTTACCAAAAATGAATGCCGTTCCATCACTAGGGTATTCTTCTCCTGCAATAGTAAATTTTAAGTGAATATTTGGACCCAAAGTTGGTTTATTTTTCAAAAGAAATGAAGAAAAGTAGAAGCACAGTAGGATGTAAGCACAATACTTGCAGGTAGGAACAAAATAAGTAATTTAAATCACAGACATAACTAGTTAGAATGAAATATCCTTCCTGTTTTGTTTTATAAAAACATGAAATGTTTAAAAAGAGCATAATTAAAGTACCTAAGGAACTTTAAGAAATTTAAACCAACCAATTACCAAGAGAAACAGATTGTCAATAGCCAGGCTGTTTTCCAGCAATTGATGATAAAAATATAAAGTGGTTTTGCAGAGTGTAGACTTTCTCTATTATCACAAACATGCATATACTCACAGCTGGACGCGAGACTACCTCACAGAATAAAATTTTGTAAGAGAGACGACAGTCCAAAATAATCGGTGGTCTCTTGAGGGGGTTATTCATTGGGACTTTAGATTCAGAAGGAACCTGCATGATTGGGAGATTGAAGAATCACATAATCTGATTGAGTTTTTGTATGGGCTAGCCACTCCTAACAATTTAACGGATGTATGGAGCTGGCGAGAGAGTGGAAATGGATTCTACTGTTAGCTCTTTCTATAAGAGGTTACTAGTGAGAGAGGAAGGTACTTTCCCCCATGACTCTATTTGGATCCCTAGAGTTTCGAGGAAGGTGTGTTTCTTTGTATGGTTGGCAGCTGTATGATTTTAACACCGGAAAATCTGGGAAAGAGGAGGATCACCTACGTTAGTTGGTGCTTTATGTGTAAGAGTGCAGGTGAAGATATAGATCATCTCCTATTGCACCGCAAGGTGGCTAATCGGTTATGGTGGGTGATCCTCAATTTTTTTAGGATGCAATGGGTGATGCCGGGCACAGTGAAGGAGGCTTTGCAAGACTCATAGGAGAGGGAAGAGAAGCTCAAGGGTATGGAGTGTTTTCCCCTATAGCAATCATGTGGGTCACTTGGAAAGAGAGAAATAGGAGGGCTTTTGAAGGCGTGGAGCAAGATTTTGTAAAGTTATAGAGTAGTGCTTCGTCTCTAGTTTCGTTTTGGTGTCTTATAAGGTCCCTATTTGTATAGATGATTGGGTCTCTTTTGTTGAGAACCATATGTTAATGTAGGTTCTCTTCTTTTGGTATACAGCTTGTATAAAGGTTTTTTTCCCCATTTGTTAATAAAATTATTTTACATATAAAATAAAATGCTGCAGAACAGATTGTACCAGATAGCATTGACAGTGTTGTTGTCTTTCCTGCTCCATTAGTTCCTAAGAACCCAAAACACTCTCCTTCTTGGACAGAGAAAGTCAGTGAATGGACAGCAGCTTTTGGAACTTGGGACTTCCCTCCGGGAAAAACCTGAAAAAGATGCATACATAATTGAACAGAATTAACACTCATTATTGTTTTTTTTTATAACCCTGGTGTCAAGGCCCGCTTTCACACCTCGACTAATTCCACGGGATACCTGCCCACTTCCCACTACCAACAGATACCAGGTTACTCTGTCCACTAAGGATGTTCAGGCTAGAACAGATGTGAAGAAATCACCCAGTGTTCTTCTTTCGTCTCTACGGGGACTTGAACTAGAGACCTCATGGTTCTCAACCCACTTCATTGACCACTAGGCCACACCCTTGGGTGTAATTGAACAGAATTAACACTCAAATATTTTTAATGTTTTGATAAAAGCACTCAAATATTTTGATCTACAGGAAAGAGATTTTCTTTTTGAGATGGAACAGGAAAGAGAAAATTCATACCTTCCGAAGATTACGGAGGTGGATAACTGCATTATCAGTTGAGCCAGACAAAACCCTGTCTCTCTCTGCTTTAACATCTATGTCCTCGTCGAGTTCAGAAGCAACATCCCCTGAGGATGGTCTCAGAAGAGGTTCCGAAAACCCAAAGGAATTAGCACGCCTAGATTTTCCCAAGCTTTTCCACCACTCATGAATTCTGGAAAGATTTCTTTTTTGTTGAGGCAGGAATTCAAGCCCCAGAGTTAAAAGGAAATACACAATGGCCTGCATTGATGGATTATCTAAAATCAAAAAGTTTTCTTAAAACCAAAGAGATCTTAGCAAAGGCTATAAATGAGGTGGTGTACAGAAAGCAAGGAAGAAAATCATAAGAGGGAAGATGAATAACCAAGACACGACGGGGAGTAGTAATGCTAAGAGAAAAACAATTGTTCCTTGCAATACATAATACATGTGAATGTGAAAATCACAAAACTTGCATCAACTGATCAAAGACTACAAAAGACCAAGAAGAAATATGACTACCAAATGAAGATCTCAACCAGCAAAACTGCTTGTGCAAAATTTGAGGTCAGCCAATGAATTATTCCATTGTCAGCATGTACAAGCTCAGAGTAGTAGTGATAAAGTAGTCCATGAAGATGGTGGAAATGATTGGCTGTACAGAGTAGCCTTTTTTTCTTTTTTTTATGTGGTGATAACTAAATCCCCAAGGACCAGTAGCACAGGGTTCCAAATTCGGTGAATAATGGGTCTGTCCCTCTTCCCGTCTCCAAAATATCAGGCTTTTGTCAGCTGGGTTCGAACTCGCAAACAGCAAGGTAACTATTTATGTCAGAAGAGGTAGAAAATGCACCTAATCTTAGCATATTTAAGCATAAATGATACAATCTGGTGGAGATGAATGTCACTTGTTTTCAACAAATGAATTGTGTCTCTTTCCATCACACGAGGAGAGAACAGAGGGGATAACTTAAACAAAACCTCTACCAGAAGATATAGTACACATGAACTTTTTTCTTAAGAAGTAGCTACGAGATGATCAAGCTGAAATAAGATATACTTCTTCCAAAGAAAAAAAAAATGATCAAGCTGCAATAAAGTTATTAGAGTCAGCAGACCAGATGACTACCTCAGCAGCCAAGTATGATAAGGAAGCACCAGTCACATTCCAGTCAAGTATGTTATCTCTAGATCCATTCTTCATCCCTTGTCTTAAAAGTGCCAATGAAGCTAATCCATCAGCGAAGCAAAATCCCGGTGACAGTCTAAAGAAGTTCTGAAAAGATTGTCCCTCGTTAGTAGGATCACATATGCTACTGAATACAAGAAGAGACATTACTTAAATGTAATTAGATAATGAGTCTCTTGAAACGAAACGATATCTTACTTCTTCTTTTTTTTGACAAAGGTAACAAGTTTGTATATAAATCTTCAGCATTAAGGCTGGGATCCCAAAAATTTACATAACTGAGTAGGCTCAGCAACCCAAAAAAAAGAAAATCTATCTCTATGTCCTATCTCATGTTACAAGGATCCTAAGATGTCTACAATCGCTACAGGATCATTTATATATTCCAAACTACACCAATAGCAAAAAGTGATAATGCAGTTCATTTTAATCCTATGCAGAGGATTGCTGATACTTTCATAACATCTCGAATTTCTCTCCTTCCAAATGGTCCACCATATCACTGCTGGGATAATTTTTCATCTGTTTTTGTCTGTGCTACCACTCCCCTCATAGTTCCAGCTTACTCGAGCCTGACCTGCCCTTTTAGGCATAGTCCATCTTATGCCTCTGAAATTAGTAAACAGGTTCCATAGTTGGCTAACCACTTTACAGTGTAAAAACAGATGGTTGATTGTCTCTGCCTTTTGCTCACAAAAAAAACATCTTGGACACATTTGTATGCCCCTCTTCATGAGGTTTTCTTGCGTTAGAGCAGCCTCTTTCACTACCAGCCAAGTGAATACTGCCACTTTGTAGGGAATTTTTACTTTCCATATAAGCTTCCAGGGTAAGAAACTGATTTGAGACCCCGTCTGATTCAAACTCTTATAAGCAGAGCTGACTGTGAATAAACCTTTGTTATGGCACTTCCATCCGAGAGTATCATCTCCTTCCTTTGGTCCTGTATACTGATCTAAGGTGCCATAAAATTCAGCCAGTCTTTCAACCTCCCAATCTTGCATCAGTCTTCTATATGTCAGGTTCCACCCTTGAGGAGTCCATACTTCTTGTAGAGTAGACTTCTGTTGCTGATTTAGTAGGTAAATATCTGGAAAAAGTTGCTTGAGACTGCCATTTCCTAACCAATCATCATCCCAAAACATGATCTTCCTTCCACTCTTTACATTGAAGCTTGTTCTTTTAAAGAAAACATGCCCCAAGTTTCTGATTGACCTCCACAGACTGATGCCATAAGCAGAAAATACTTCTTTAGTCTTCCAGAAATCTTCCTTCTCATATTTTGCTTGGATCACCCTCACCCACAATGTCTGCTCTTCTCTAGGGAATCTCCACAGCCATTTCATAAGCAAGCTTTTGTTATGTTTTCTCAAATTTCTGATGCCTAAACCCCCCTG